>KQ085907.1:0-231215 GCA_001020605.1 Schizopora paradoxa
TGACTCCGCTAGGAGAAGGGCACTGTCTGACAGGAATTCGAGAGCAAGTGAGCGTGGGAAACGTGTCACTGTGGGAAACCTCGGTTATCTCGGCCCCGGACACATCCCGGTATACCGGAAAGCCTTGCTGTCGGCCCGTTCCCGGATTCCGGTAGACGGCAACAACTAACAAGACTCTTTCCCTTCCAAAATTTTGTAACAAGTTCGAGGAGACACTTTACAAAAGTACGATTGCAACCATAGCTCAAAAGCTCTACTCAAAGCTTGCATTTCCTCCGATGCAGCACAAGGCACCAATTCTTCAGTAGCGGACGTAGGCCGGAAACTCGGCCGGAAGCTCGGGCCACTTCTGACAAAACGTAACTCACCCACTCACCCATTGCACTCGTTCTTTAACTTCTTAGCTTTCATACGAATTTTTCTTCCTCTTGGATCTATACACAACCCACGACCTACAAAATCGGAGTCAGGGCTCTGCCGGCGCAGCTCGGCCCTATCTCTAGTATTAAATTTCATTCTAAATTTCATAACCATTGTGAAGCGTCCTCAGAGACGAACGAAAGTCGGCCTGGAAGTGAGGTCGAATCAATTTGCCTCTTCAATTGCAGAACTCGCTCTCGTCGACATGCCCACTCCTTGGTTATTATGGGCGGCAAAACAAGCGCCTGCTGGTGTACAAATGCATGCGACGATACTCGGGATCCCAATATATATATATGATACGTGAATCGTTCGACATCGTGCAGCGCATTCCTTGCCTCGAACGACTTGATGTCATCCGAAGCTAATACAGGAATGTGTGAAATGAAGCGCATATACATGTACGCAGAAGGAAGTACAAGCTGTTCAACAGACGGAAGATATTTTCCCTCAGAATAAATGTCAATATGATGCATCTCTTGCCATAACAAAAACATACAGAGTCTCACCCTCGTACGGTCCTCGCCAGAGGTTGCGAAAAAGGTACCTTGCGCACTCGTAGTAAACGCGATCTCTGGCCCTTGTGTCAGTATGGTGAAGGCCTGAAGTTTTTGACAATGCATACTATCGATACCATCGTCATGAGCTTGCAACATCATCCGCAGTTCTTTCGATTGGATGTCCCAGAAATATAAACGATTTCCAGACATCTCGAATATCCAATTTCCGGCGAGCTCGCGAATATAGCCACGGGCGGTCGGGATCGCTGAGCTTGTGACGTGTTTTGAGAGTGGTTGAAATTCACTAGAGATCGGGTTCGGGCGAGTGGTCGAAGGCAAGGAAGTATCCAACGCTGAGATATCCCAAACCGCCCATTCCTGCTGACCCCAAGTCCAGCTAAGGAGGTGATTCCCGCTTGGATTGAACTCCACGACATCGACAGGAAGGCGGAACGCCGAAAAGTAATCGACAAGGTTCCCGGTCAAGATTTCCCATATACAAATTGTGCCCATTGAAGTACCCGCGGCGACGAACCTGTCATCAGCTGAGATAGAGAAATATGACGAAGTGGTTGATCTCGGGGTGGGGTTGGTCAAAGTGACGTTGTGATGCACCCGACCTGACGCTAATTCCCTAATCATCAGTTCATCAGGACGAAATCGCACCGCGATGAAACTGCCGTTGTTGAAGAATTCGACTTGACGGATATAATCGCTGGTGTCGCTTTCGTGGCTGAAAGTGTGTAGAGCACGCTGAACGTGTATATCCCATATCTAACGAAAATTATGAGGAGTTATTGTAAGCCCTGTCGACTTCAAACATCACATTTGCCTGCGTCTTTCCCCTCCCAATAGTGAAAGCTAGATATGTACCGTGAGGGCTGACTTGAATTCGTCTGATGTCCTTTAGATTCTCCAGCGAATACTCAGTAGATGGGACAATCATAAAAGAACTTTCATTGGGCCGACCTCTCAGAGTCAGTCATTTATTCCGACGAATTAAAGGCAACTGCACCTTGTGTTGACGCGGAAATGGGTATCATAAAGGTGGATAAAACCATCGTTCAAAAGCGTACAGAACCATCGGCCGTTCTTGGAGAAAGCCCATCTGCAAGTGTCGCTGAGATGACATTATTAGTAACTTTAAAGAGTAAAATTCCAACGAAGGCTTACATGCCATTGGAAAAGGTGTCAACGAGATCTATATCCAACTGATGTTCTACTTCAATGGATGGATCGAAAGTAGCGAACCAGTCCCCTTGGTAAGGCGTGATCAAAGCTTGAGAACACCAAAGATCTACTGGATTCAGTGCTTCGAACGCTACGATGAACTGGCTTTCAGAATCAAGGAATTTTCTAAAATGCGGCGACCTACAGGTACTTTCAGCGACGGTTGGAAAATTTTCATCTACAAATAGAAGTGTTCAGTGAAGTGACCATATATTTACTTAACGAAGGGATCACCAAGTTGACTGTGAATCGTGGACGCAGAGGGCCTCAGTCCGGGTTCTCGCAACCAGCAATTTTTACAAACAGCCCAAAGATTTTGTTCAATCGCAGAAACGGGTGGACTCGGAGGGTTTGGAAGCTTCCCGCTCATGATGGCGCCGATGACTTGCACGTCGCTCACTAGGGCATGATAAGGAAGTTTGCGGGTCAATAATTCCTGGAGGTTGCATAATTAAGGAGGAAAAAGGAGGACGAGTTCAGCGACCGTACATATATGACCATCCCGAGAGCCCAGACATCGGATTTCTCGGTAGCAATATTTGATTCAGACTCTTCTGAGTATCCAAAGAGTTCGACTGCTGTCCACCGCACCGTGCCCTTATTTGATCTTGTAGAGGTTTTACACATGCCGCTCACTGAAGCAGCCATAATGCGTGAAACTCCGAAATCCATGATCAAAGGGCAACCCAGGTCGGACATAAGGATGTTCGGCTGGAGAAAGCAATATTATAAATAATTCATTATTGACGATAAAATCTTACGCTTTTGACATCTGCGTGAATGACACCCTTGCCATGAAGATAAGAGAGCCCGGCGGTGATACTTTTAGCCTGAGCCAGAGAAGGTATCAGATGTTTTATTCATCCATTTTCCGATGAAGAGCGTACTATTCTGATAGTTTCCTCACCTAGTTCCAACCCCTTGAGATAGTCAAAGAGGGTACCTTTCGTCATCCACAACGAAACAAGGTGTGGATATTGCCATTTATCAAGGTAAAATCCCATCAGAGGTAAAACATTCCTGTGCTTCAGTTTCGACCAGATGTACGCCTCCCTCAATAGTCTCTGTGTGCATCAATCGGCCAGGAAATACACTCGTTTATGAGGAGTTGATGGTGAATTACAAGAAATAAAACGCACCCTTGTTACGACAGGTTCGCTCTTACAATGAATACGAAGTTTTTTGACCGCCAGCTGCACTCTTCGAACACCAACCTGCCAGTATCCTTTGTAGACGTCGCAAGAAGCGCCCGAAGTATTCACTAACGCCAGGTCCTCGATCTGCTTCTCGATGTTCAAGTGGTCGAGTTTGCGTAAGATGCTATTGAGAAGCTCAAAATCTGAAGATCCGACTATCGAGCTTGAGGACGGGTTTGCGATGGACGCCATGGTGGAGCATATTCACGTCTATAACGCTGTGAATGGGCATGCGACGGCTGGAGTAGGTCCCAAAATAAGATAAACTTCGTTTCCTCCCCCATCTTACGGCAAACTGGGCGTCTGTCGGTCATTTGATTTTGGTTTGGGTCACTGTGCTGAGAGTGCAGTGTTAGCAATATATCTGCTATATTGAATATTGAAGGACAGGGAGACACCGGAAGCAGGACATGAATTGGCGTACTTGACTGTAGATGCGTATTCCGCACAAAATGTTCTGTTGCCATTGTAAGCACGTCGTCCATCATCTTCCGGATTTGACTCGGAGGAGTCCGAGCGCCCGACCAGCCAACCACCAATTTGATTTCACAAAGGCGACTATAATTGAATCCTGTCAGAGTTTCTGCGCTGAAATCAGTATCTCGTATTCCAAAAGAGCCTTTCCAGAGTAAATCACCCACATCTGGCCACTCGTACAAGATTCGAGATCTTTGAACGATTATATTCGAATGAGAAGCAGCATGCGTCTTTCTAAGGCAGAAAATCGGTGAATGGTATGTGTTTCCTTAGGACGTTGTGTATGGTTTGGGTCGAAGTAGATTGATGAAGAGGTCATCGTGGTTGATTTTGAAAAGACAAACTTGCCGTCGGCAGCCAATGATTATGATCGGCACATATCGGCTTTTGCCGAGCCGCGTTCTGCTGTGCGTTGGACAAAACCTCGACGACACTAGGCTGACTAGGGTGCTTTCGATGCGACGGTAAAACATATGCGGCGCTCTGCAGAACAAGTGCAATGCAACACAGCTTGTCAGTACGAAATTGACTTGCAGACAGACTCGCGGACTTGGAGGAACTGCTGGTGTAACTGGTGTTCAACAGGCTTCTTTCAAGTTCTCGATGGAATCTCGAACTTCAGTATGCGTCGCTCTTTTATTGCGGAACTGATCTCAAACTGATCAAACTACAGGTCTTGGAACTATCTCTGGGCTTTTATCAGACTTCTAAGCTGACGCTGCACCTTACTGCCTCCTGCATTCCTCGAATCCGAAACGAACTCACGCGGCGACCCGTCAGTAGGCTTGGATATCTTCAGTGCACCACCGGCGTACTCGTATATTGCGACCTAGAAACCGTGCCAAACTGTAACCTCCCAGGGTTTCCACGTTTTGGAACGGTGTAGCTTGAATTTGAAATGCAGACAATATCATACATCGATGCGAAGAACATAATACGACAGGACGAAACCGGTGCTCCCATCCTTGCATCTACACCTTCTCCTCACTCGCCCCATACTTCGCCTCCATCTCCATCAACCTCCCAGCCTGATACTCGGGATCATAGTAAACGAATCGCTCAATTCCCTCCAGCGCATTCCGCTCTTCAAGCAACTTCGCACCCTCCGCAGACGCCACTCTGTACTCGTCGATGCGCCTCTTCATGTCGCTGAGCGCTTCCTTCGCCGAAGCTCGATAGCTCGCGTTTGCGCTCGTAGTCGTGTTCACGCTCGTGACTTCGCCTTCGCCTTCGCTTCCGAGCTGGGATGGCTGTTCCGGCTCGGGCTTGAAGCAAGAGACGTAATATTGGAAGAGCGACGCCGCGTTATTGAACTGCGAGGCGAAGTACTCGAGGCTGGCTTCGACTCTGTGTATCTGGCTTTCGAGCTCCTGACAGAGCTGGGGTTGCGTCGCTGCTAATTGCACCATGGGTGTCTGCGCGGCCATGATAAATTTCTTCTGAGGGTATTTCTTCTTTCTTCGTCGAAGGCTTGTGATTTTTCTGCGACGTAATGCCTTGGATTTGTACTGATTGACTTGCCAGTGATATCATAGGCGCAAGGAAATATATTCCTGTCGAGCATTGCACTCCGCAGTTCATATAGCACAGTAAGTCGACCCACATGCGCCACATACACATCTAAACGAGCAAAGCTCACCTCGATCCACGCAAAACAGATATAATAAATACCTCGTTGAGTCTCTTCTGCCAATGAATCTTCAAGCTTCAGGTTTCGAACCCCCAGCTTTGCACATGCATGCGCTCGCTCGGTTGGTCGGCAGGTCGGTCGGGCACAGACCCAAATCGAGGCGAAAGGACGCACTGCGCATTCTTTGGCGGCGCACGTCTGTCTCCTCAAATCGATGCTTTTATCCCTGGTACGGCTGGATGTCGCCGTATCGGACGGCCCGTGGTTTGTTTGTTCGATCGCTGGATGTGCGAGAGACCGCAGTTGGATATGATACGCACTGTACTGCCAACGCAAGGTGCGTCGATTGGGGAATGCAAGCAAACCGGTCGGAAAACCTCGATCTTCGATTGCGCTTCCGCTGGCGGGTTGGCGACTGGTTCGTGAGTCCCGAAATACGAGGTTCTTCTCTTCCTTCCGATGGCACGGCGGCGGAGGGTCGAAAAGATCAGTGGATGTGCAATAAGTCTGATCATCAAATTTGGAGAAAAGATCGCCATTTCCACGTAGATGATCCGTCGAAGTCCTCGATCTCATTTCCTCTTGAAAAGCTCTCAAAATCGAGTCGAACGAGAGCGCGAGGGCTTTTCTCCCTTCTCTTCAACCTCCCGCATGCTCGCGCGATATTTCGAGTTCCGTTCGGTATTAGATGGCAAGCGAGCCAACGACGCGCTAGGGTGAAACGCCGCACCGCAGTGTTGCCTCGGGTAACGGTGTGGTCACGTCCTCGACGAAAATAAGGGACGGCCAACGACGCCGTGACACGAGCAGAAGGCATGTTGAGAAAAAAAGAAAATGAATGAAGTCAGGACGGCGAGCTAATTATAGCGCTGACAGCAATACAAAGGGCGTGCGGAAGATGGTTGCTGTGTCCGAAAATAGAGCGAGCTAAAGATAGGACGCAGTATATAAACAGAGGCTGCGGAGTGTTGGCTGTGAAGAATCGTTAACGCCCCCTCCCACCACTCTCCCATCTTTTCTCTGTAGGCCTGTTGGCTGCAGCCCATCCATCCCCAGCCTTTCTTGCTTAATACCTTTTTGTTTTTTGTTCGAGACACGATGATGTCCAAGCACACTCTTTTGTCGCTCTTTGCCATCGCATTCTCTTCCCTCGTCGACGCTCAGGGGACCTCGTCTGCCCTCGAGCCTCTCGCGTCCAAACACTTCACCTGGCCAGACATCCCATTCCAGGTCACTGGTGACAACGGCGGCATCCGTGGTCCCCAGGCAGGCTTCAACCAGTGCAACAGCACAACGGAGAACCAGCAGTCGGAATGCCAGGTCAGTACTCCATGTCTCTGAAATTTTTTCTCACTTGGATTCTCACACTTTCTCCAACCACCTTTTCTCTTCTCATGACGCGCTGGCAGACGATGTTCCTCAACAACCTCGGTGACTTCTGCATGTGGTCCTCGGGCCAGCCTGATGACACTGTTGGTGAGAGTGAGGCGCGTGAGTTCGCATGGTGCACTGCGCCAGGGCACGGCACGCGTGTCATCCCGCCTGGTGCAATCACTGGTGCGCAGTGGTTGTATGCAAAGAACTACCTCCAGGTCGTCGGTTTCCTCGACCAGACCCAGGTCAACCTCGACGCGAGTGACGAAGGTGGAGGTAAGCGCTTTAGCTCGTTACTTGGCATCGGCGTCGATCCTCTTGGCGTCGTTCGCTTACCGTCCTCGATCGAATATTAACCTTTTTGCGTTTTTCTTTCATTTCAATTCAGAGCTCGACCCGCACGGCGCTGACGAGCAGGGCAACCCTCTCGGCGGTATCGTTTTCACCAACGGCTTCGGAATGAACTCTGCCTCCTTCCAGCAGCTCGCGTCCACGGGCAACTTCACCGGCAACCAGAACTACACCCAGGTCATCGAATGGATCGACTTCATCGGCTCAGGCATGTTCTGCCTCAAGATGTGCAACCCCGACGACCCCAACGCCGCCGAGCTCTGCCAGCACATCTACGACGAGGTTGGGTGCAATTACAACGCGCTCGCCAACTACGGCTCCATCAACGGCACCTTCGAGGTGTGCGACTCCGATGACATGACTCCTCCCGGTGTCTTCGTCGAGAACGGCGTCACCACCACCTGGTTCCAGCCTGCCACTGGCCCCGTCATCCCTCCTTACACCACCACCATCCCGTCGTCGTCGAACTGCGTCACGTACCAGTCCTCGCAGCTCTTTGCCGCGGCTGCAACCGACCCCGCCGTCGCGACCGTCACCAGCTCGTCTGCCTCCAGCTCCGTCACCGGCTCATCTGGCTCGGGCTCTTCGTCCAAGGCCAGCGGCGCCTCAGGCTCAACCGGCACTGGCACCGCCGGCGCTGCAGGAAACGCAAGCGGATCGATACCCTCCTTCCAGTCGCCCGCGACGCCGTTCGTCGTCGCCGGCTTCATCGTCACCGTCACGACCATGCTCGCCATGCTTGCATAAACTCTTTCTTGCCAACGCTTCGTTTTCTTGTAGCCTTTTCTTCAATCAAAAAAGTCTCGGGATATGGATTGCTTGGATTGTTGTTGTCGATGCGGCATTGGCTGCTCATGCATGTGGAAGGGGACTAGGATACTGACATTCACGATCTTGCTTACTATATGCTATCACTTGCATTCGTTCCTCAGATGACACGGACTTCTCTGGACTGATTAATCAGACTTTTTTTTCTTAACGTACGTTCTATCCACCCCAAAGCTTTTCCTTGCCCAAGTTGTACTTGGTTTACGCAATAAAGCTTCGTTTGGCTACGTTTTACCTCTTCTGTTAGTGTGATTTCAAATTCGGTGATAGCGAGAACAAGGCACCGACAAGGTAACTAAGTAAAAGATCGACGGGAAATCCAGACACTCAAATTCGAGAAGCACAACAGCCATCCATTGATCGACAGGATACATATCAAACGCTATGTATTTTAGTCCAGTACAAGACATCACAAAGGATTGCGGAGGGAAAACGAAAGGAAAGCTAAAAGACAAGATAGCGACAGAATTCGTACAACAAATAAGTCCATACCGTCTTGCGATAGACGGAGCGTGCAAAAAGCGGGTGGTACAGTAATTAACATACAAATAGTTCGATTGTTCATGCCAATACAATACCAGCGGTAGTGAGGGTCAGAATGAGGGACGCGACGAGGAAGGGAGTCGCAGGCATGCTGAAGGAAGGCAGCGAGGAGCTGGAAGCACCGGTGGACTTGCCAGAGGAAGCAGATCCAGAGTTCGAGGCCGTACCGCTTCCCGTGGTTTGGGTGGAAGCGGACGAGGAAGACGTCGATACAGCGGGGTCGGTTGCGGCAGCGGCGAACAGCTGCGTCGATTGGTACGTGACGCAATTCGACGACGAAGGGACAGTCGTCGTATACGGAGGAACGACGGGGCCGGACGCGGGTTGGAACCAGGTGGTGGTGACGCCGTTCTCGACGAAGACGCCCGGCGGGGTCATGTCTTCCGAATCGCAGACCTCGAAGGTGCCGTTGATGGAACCATAATCCGCGATGGCGTTGTATGCGCACCCGATCTTGTCGTAGATGTGGTTGCAGAGCGACGCTGCGTCGGGGTCACTTGGGTTGCACATCTTGAGGCAGAACATGCCCGTGCCGATAAAGTCGACCCACTCAATGACCTGAGTATACTGCTGGTTGGCCGTGAAGTTATTCGTGGACGCGAGCTGCTGGAAGGACGCGGAGTTCATTCCGAAGCCGTTGGTGAAGACGATGCCTCCGAGAGGGTTGCCCTGCTCATCATCACCATGCGGGTCCAATTCTAAAAAGATTGAGATAATTCAGGTCAGTCCCTTCAAAAGAATAAAACAATATTCGAAACACTTACCTCCTCCATCATCGCCCGCAAATAGGTTGACTTTAGTCTGGTCAAGGAAACCAACAACCTGGAGGTAGTTCTTCGCATATAGCCACTGTGCGCCGATGATCGTCCCAGGTGGGATAACACGCGTGCCATGTCCAGGCGCGGTGCACCAGGCAAATTCCCTGGCCTCGCTCTCGCCAATGGTATCATTAAGCGTACCCGAAGACCACATGCAGAAGTCCCCAAGATTATTTAGGAATGCGGTCTTGGAAAAACGCGTTTCATATCAGGGCACCGCGCAAAAAGCAATATCAATTCAAAAAACTTACCTGGCACTCGGACTGCTGGTTCTCCGTCGTGCTGTTGCACAAATTGAACCCAGCCTGAGGGCCTCGCTGTCCCCCGTCGTCACCGGTGACTTGGTAGGGGATGTCAGGCCAGGTAAAGCGTTTCGACGAAAGCGCCTCTTGTCCCTTTACGCTGAGCGCTGCACATGCCAACGCAACGAGCGCAAAACGGGTGTGTTGGGAGGGCATGACGGCGGGGAGGAGAGAGGGGGGAAAGGAAAAGCGGGAGGATGGTGGTGGTAAGAAAGAGAGAAAAGGTTGTTAGAAGTTTGAACCGAGCTGTTTCCTGTTCGGTTTTATGAGTGGAGGTGCGCTATTTTTAGATACCTACTACCCCGAATGCCAAGCGGTGAGGACAGCCCGCGAAGTGTTCAACAGGCCCAACACAATTCAGTGGGCATAATTCGCCGCCAAGATGATCGCCTGGCCATGATGGCGGTTTCGTGTCCATATTTTGATGATTTTTCGCAACGACCGGTAAGGGGAGACGACCATGCGTTCAAGGGAAGAGGAGAAAAGGCGCGACCGATTCGACCGGGCGAACTTGGACCTCTCTTTGATAATGGGAATTACTGTACTACTTTTCCCTTGAAGTAATAGAGTCGCAAGATACGAATCCAAATGTAAGAGCCGTTCGGTGAAAGTACCAGGACCGAAGGAATTTTGCCCAAAAACTGAACAAAGTCGAAGCGACGAAACAGACGGCGACAAAACTCAAAACTCGCTTGCACAGCCATCGGCAGATGCCGGAATCCTCAAGTTTTTGTTCTCTCGAGTTGTTCGACGCGAAAGTCTTTCTCTACCCACGAAGTCGTAATCATCGACATATCCCTTGCGTTATAGAGGTAAAGAATGCCCTTGGTCTAATATTGGTATCGAATTTCGTCGTCTCTAACGGGACGAGGGCATCACCCTCACCCTCACATCTAAATTTTCCAGCACCTTCAAGAGCAATCGTCACTCTGCGACTCCAACAAAATTATTGGTAAAGTACTCACAGGAGATCATAGTCTTTTTGGAAGTAGACTCGGCCGCCAACGATGTAATAGCATCCACCCTATAAGAGGAGGCGTTTCAAAGTCAGCCACAAGTGATAACTTAACATAATCCTAATGCGCGCACCAAGTGTTGGCCAACCACCCCCGGAACATGTGCTTCTTTTAGTTGTCCCCCGCTAATGCTGTAGGTATATCGGACCCGCCCATGGTAGTACACCCTTCCCTGAGAATCGTATCCGCCATCTACAGGTTTTTTGCCATGCGGCAAAACCCCACCATGGGCTGGTACCATAACATGAACCGAAGAATCGAAAAGCAGCAGTTCGCAATTCCCGTGGTGCAATCGCGCCGTTCCCGACTCAAGGTCGACGACATGACACTTGATTTCACTTGGAGACACTTGCTCGATCATGCAAGGTATTATTGAGTTCGTACATCTTGCAGAGCCGAAATACATTTTGGATTCAGATGAGTGGGCTTGGGCAGCGGCGCTCGTCACAGTCAATCGTAGTCTTCTCTGGTTACCGAACTGCGTGGCTTGCATCTGGGCTGGAAATGTGCGCCGAGGAAGCATATGTGGGCTCGTGGAGTTCCAGGAGCTGGTAAAAGATGTTGTGCCACCGAGCGAAGTTCCGACTAGCGTTGTGCCATTGAGACTCGATGTTTGCAGACTGGTCGGCGCTGTCGAGGTGTCCGAGTTGCTGCTGGAGCTCCGTGAGAAATTATTTGCAGATTTATTAGAAGAGTTGGAACTGAAGAGTTTCATTTTGAAGAAATGGAGGAGGCGAAAGGCGAAAGGCTTGTGCGCTCACTCTCCGAAGCCAGGGTTGTGATATGCACGGACTTGACGTTTGCGAAGCAAATTTTGAAAAGTGCAACTTTTTGCGATCTTGATGCCCAGTGGACTCCGGCGCATTGAATGCTTTTTCAGACCGAAGGCGAACTTGCCCGGGTTGGCGACGGAATCACGGTCGTGGATGTTTGATTGATCAAGCGTCTTCAAGCTTCAAGTGTGTATAGTATTTTCACTTTGTACTGCAATACACAAATCGTCTGCGCATAGTCAGAAAAGCAACATTCACCCACTCAAAGGACGTACATTATATTGGGATACATAACACCTGCAATTCTTGACATTATTAGCATATTATTACAACCTCAAGGAGCAACTATCAGTGTGTCTTCAACTCCTTCAAACACCATCTCGAGAAGCCCTTGCGGGCGTGAAGAGTTTATTCCGCGTTCCGGAACGTCTAGGTGTCGGCGGGGGCAGGGTCTCCCATTCGTCGGAGGATGGAGGCGGGAGGGTGAGCGGAGTTTTCAGGACGGGCGGAGCGACATCGATAAAATGCTGCTCGGACGCTGTCGAATCTGATTGAGACTGTGATCTGCGTAAAGACGGCGTCGAAGCCTTCGGAGTCAAAGCATCCTCGTCAGTATCGCGGCTTTGTAAACTTTGTGCTAATTGTCTATTACGAGGGAAAACCCTTGTGAATCAGTCAAAGAGACACGATGACGACAGACGAAAATGAGCGCTGACCTCGATTCGTCTCGCCGGAGACGAGCCCACTCTTTACACGCATGTCTGAACTTGTGCAATATAGAATGAAGATCGTTGTAGAACTGGCGCATAATGACATATTATCAGCGTCGGTACCGTAGCTTAACATTATCTTACCGACCTTCAGCCCTTCATCAAGATTACGAGTAATCTCGCGGTACTTGTGATAGGCCAAATCTAGCGATTGAAGAGCCCGTTCTCTCTCCTTTATTGACTGATCCCCTCTACGAGACTGTAAGAACTGCTCGTGTTTCGACTTGATGGTATAGAGTGATTGGTACGACGACAAAATAAACGCATATATTAAGCTCACCTTGAGTTGTTCAAGCAGTTCGTTTTGCACTGTCGCTCCTTCTTCGATGCCATCCTTGAATGTATCAAATTTACTCAATTCTTCATCAAGTGTGTCTTCAAACATAGCGGGCTCAACGCTCGTCCAGCGTTCAAAACCCGCCGCCTCTTTCATTATTCTTGGCCTGATGTCGTCAGCGTCGACCAAGCGTTGAGCTCGAGAGGCCAGCTGGGATCGAGCTTGTCGGTTATCTTCTAAAGCATCCAGCAAAGTCCGAAGTTCACGAGCGAACGTTAGGGTTGATGAATTTACTGGACTGCTCCCTTTCCTTGTCGGTACGGTGGACGAAGGTACCCAGGCCTCGATCTTGCTCTATACCAGCTTCAGTAATACACTCAACGGGAAAGAAGTCGCGCACCTCATCCCAAGTCAGACGGGTGATAGCTTCCTCCCATTCGCTCCATTTAGTTCTGATGGTTTCGTCGCTCGCCGCAGCTTGTTCCAACATATGCCGATAGCGAGCCTCCCTACCACTCAAATCTATGTTTGCTTTGTAGGAAGGTGGGCGCTCCAAATTTTGTTGTCTGCTCGCATACGTCTTTCGAAGACCTTCGTCTTCTGAGGCTTCCTGGTCGAGTATGTCCATCGCCTTTCGGATCACATAACTTTTCTGAATATATGCTCGCCAGACGGATTATAGACTGACCTCATCTAAGACGGCCTTATTTCGATCAACGAGGAGATCCACATTTTCAAACGAACCGTCTATTCGAGACGGCCCGTCTTCAATCCGGACCTCTTCGATCTTCCGTAAGAGACTTGGGGGAAGACCTACGGGTCTGTCGAGTGCATCGAGGGATGCCGGCAACGATAGTTCCTGTAGTGTGCTGTATCCCAGGTCAACGAGAGAAATAAGAATTACGATGAAAGAATTGCGGACCCGTCTAGAATTAGGTCAAGAGCTGAGACGCGGTCCAATACGTCTTCCTTTAACCAGCTCTCTCGCCTGTCGCGGTAAATGTCAACGGCAACACGAGCACCCCAGCCCACCAATTCCCCAAAAATGACCGGTTCGTGACCAAGAATTGCTTTTGGGTCTTTCAATCCTGCAGGTACGGCGCTTTGAACCATTTGAGCCTCCTGAATGGCGGGTATCGTAGCAATCGGGGGGACCAATTGGTGATAAATCAAGTCATTATCGCGCTCCGCGCGGTTTATATTCGTTTCTACCATGTCTAATAACGACTGCCATGATCAAAATAAGAGATTTTTGAATATTTGAGAGATTGACTGCACCCACCTTAATGTCATTGATCACGGGCTTCGCGACGTAAGATTTACGGGCAATATCGTATCCTCTTTTTGCCAAAGATTTGGCTTCAAGCAGGCGGGCCAGTTCGTGACCGTATTTATTTGCCTCAAGGTCGTCAATACTTTTTCGGTATTGAGCAGCGGCCTCAAAGTGGAGTTGCTTAATCTCGACGTGGGCCAGCCACTCCTTTCCATAACGTGAGCAAACTATACACTTGAAGTCCTTGATAGACGGAACAGACCTGCGGGAAGGCCTGCTTCACGAAGCCGGGACCTTCGCGAATAGTATTTGCGCACATGCGATAGTATGACGCTACCTTGAATCGTCATAAGCATCTCCTTTTGCATCGTATAATTTTAAATTCCTCACTTTTGAGGAGAGCTTTGCTATTGTACCATTTTTAAGCCGGTCTTGTGATAATGTCAATTCAGGAATGAAACGCAGAGAGAAGCACTTACCCACCAATAACAGCTCGCTGCCAAGCGCATTCTTGAGCCTGTGCCAACATGAGGCACTCAAGACCTCGCAGAAACTCTTCAGACAACTCTTCCGGACTTGCTTTCTCGCCGCGAGACTGTAGAAGCGGAGGAAGAGCGGTCGAGATCAGATAGGATAATGTTCCAGCAGCGTTCTGTTGAAATTCTCCCGTTAATTGGTCACATAGATAGAAAGTGGTGACGGAAGAGTTACCTGGTAGAAACCGCTGGCACGCTTAATGCCGTCCGCATGCGTGCGATCCTCTGCGAGAGCAAGTTGGGAATACAAAGCAGCCAGGTTGAACAAGATCGCAGCTCGCTCATAGCTCAAATTAGAGAGTGTAGTCCATGATGAGGATGTTTTGAACGCCGACGCATACGAAAACTCAAGGTCGATCTAGACGAAGGATGGCAACACATTGTTAGACTTTATTGAGAGAGACCATTGACGAGAACGTACATCAATGGGAATCTTCGTCAGGACGAAAGTCAGGTGGGCATGATACCTAGAGAGAACATGGTGAACGTCAAATTGTGATGAACGCCGGAGTTCTACAGCGGCACGCACCTGATCGCGGTCTGGATTTTCGACACGTGCATGCCTTCAGATATGCATGCTTCTCTTAGGTTATCCCAAAGCTTTATGTCCGATTCGAACTCGTCGGGGTGGGTGTCGTTGTAGTTATTCTGAATGTACGCAGCGATTGCATTTCTCAAGGACTTGAGAGGAACTGAGGAAGTCTCCTTCGTCGGAATCGCCAGGTGGTTGGACATTTTCTCAAGGAGTGATCAGCCCAGCTGATGTCTCGCGATGTCTGACTCAAGTCTGAAAGAGAAGGCAGCGCTGGTGGTGATGGTAAGAGGGAAAGGTTGCTTTGAGGCTTTGTATAGCGACACAGCCTGGGTCGCATCGCACTAATTACGGAACCTCCACGTGGATGCAATGCTCGCGTGGTCACGACGTCGTCGATCACCAACATTTACTCCGGAGTACTTTTGTTGATCGATTCGTTTGACCTTGGATAATCTACATGTAAATCAATGCGCTACTGCAGTATGTCGAATTATATTTGACGTGTACTAGTGGATGTCTAAGTGCCGGCGGACTGTTTCGATGCACGAACGAAGTCGGTGAAATATTTTCGGAAAACTTTTTGGTCCATCTCAGCGACCTTCGAAGCGAAGTCTGTCGCCGTGTCCGAAGGCCAACCCATGGAAGGGAAAAATGCTGACACTAAGAAATTTGGGAACTCTCGATCTCGTGCCCAAAATATGGTCTTCAGCATGGTCGATATCTCGGTGAGCACCTGACAGGGCACCCAACGTGGTTAGAAGCAAAACACATTATTCAAAAGGAACTACATACCACAAGCATTTGACCATCTTTGATGTTGAAATTTGGAGAAGCGGGAACTCTGAACGCGACTGGCACGATCTGTTCGTAGATGAAATGCTGGAATCCTGGTAGGCGAGGGACTTCTCCGTCGCCGTTCATCGACGCGGATGCCGGAGTATTGGCATTGGCAGGCTGGCCGTCTGACTTAGGTTCTCGAGCCCAGACGTCGATGCATTTCGTCAAGAATGCAAACGCAAGCCTTTGGCTCGCGGGATCGGACAGATCTTCCGCGATCCGCAGAATAAAGCCTAGGATGGCTTCAAGTTGTGCTTTGTTCACTGGGATCCAACGATTCGATCAGATGGGACTCTCATGATATGCCTGAGGATGTAAACCTACCTTCTGAGATAAACACCCCACTAAGCGTGTTTGCCATGACGTTGTTCAAGAAGGCTAAGTACGACTTCTTGGTCTCTGAATGCGTGATTTTGTCGTCTGTTCCTGTCACAGGAGCAGCCAATAACTCCATGATGCGGACATGAAGAGGTGAAATCAGCTGATTCACAACATCAAATATCTCTTTCGATAATCGATGCATGAACAACCCGATGAATGTCAGGAATTCGACGAGTTCCGACGGTTCGAAGTGGGCCAACAAATTGGCCATCAGTGCTGGGATGAAGTCTATGACGTGCGATCCAGCGGTGGCAACGATACGACCAATTGCGAACCGAGTCTAGCCAGACGCAGTGAGTTATTTATCGCAGATTTTGAAATATAGGACATACCGCTTCTCGAACGACCTTAAAGACGTTCATCGCTTCGAGTGATACGACGATCGCCTGTGTCATTTCCCTGAATACTGCGATAGGAGGCGATATATAATCTGGTGGGAGAGGAGATGGAAACTCTGGGAACCCTTTTGCGACGCTGCCAAGGGCCATAATGGTGTGATGAACTTTGAGGATATGCACAACGTCTTGTGGGGATGAAATCCGTTGCAAAGAGGTTGATAATTCCTGCAGAAGAGGTTGTACAATCCCTTGTAATAGCGACTCACATTCTTCGGGCTTTTTGAAAGAAAGAGAAATGAGCATCCCGGCGGTTTCGAAGAGGTACAATTGCGAATCGAAGATGCCAGAATTCGCCACTGCCTCAGAAAGCATATCTTGTTCGGGAGATTCGAGCTCTGGGAGATCGACCTGTATCGCAAGGGTGTCCCGAAACTCCTCCAGGAGACTCAAGCCAAGTTCGGGAGAGATCTCGTTTCTATCCTCTTTTAAGAACTTGTAGAACAGATAGTAAACGCGGGATCGAGCTGTCGTTTCGGGGTGATGTACGCCTCTGTGGTACAGGTGAATAAGGACAAGTCTTTTTTCGAGTCTGAAGACTTACCGTGGGCCGACCATAGCCTGTAATAGTGGAATTATGCACTCCTTCCTAACCTTGAAGAAGTCGCCGTATCGTGCACAAGTTTCGAAAAATTGCATCGTCACTGCGACGTGAGGATAGCTGCCCACACCGCACCCCACCATGGAGAATAAGAGATTGCCGTGCGTAGTTAAGGGATACTCCGAGTAATCTGTCTTCTTACGAGCTTCCTTCGCCACAGGGGGTGCATGGCAGAACGCTGCACGCCCTTTACCGCCAGCTGTAAAGAACCAATTAGATCCATTGAGACGTAAAACTGTATGCGACAAGTACTTTTGTTTATATCCCCAAAGATGTAGACGAGATATACTGCCAATTCAATCTCATTCCATTTTAATGGCGAGCCTGACTGATATGAGTTGAACGTAGTCATGATGAGATTTTCCACGGTTTGTAGGACCATATCAGTCTCGATGACAGAAATGGAGTCAAGATGTACCCGTAAATCACCCTAAAGCACGTCAAATGATGGGAGATGTAAAGCAACGGCAGCAACTTACCTTTCTGAACGATTCGAAGGCGTGCTTGTCATCATCATCCATATCTTCAGGGTCTTGGTCTTCGTCCCATTTCATTTTTTGGAGGATCGTGGTGAGTGCGGAAGATAAGAAGGAGCGAGTTTGTTCTGGTAGATTCTCCTGAGAGGAACGCTTCGCTTTTTTCAACTAATAGGAATAGGAATGGTATCAGTAGAAGCGCGGGAGCTGATGTAGATGCAAACTCACTGTAGTGAGGACGGTCGAAAGGAGAGGGAATATGGTCGAACAGGTATCATCGAATGGATCGGCAAGGAAATGCAACGTCGTTGGTCTCAGTTCGTCCAATTGACGGGTTGCTTCGTTCCGTATGTCTTCGTTGTCGGCGGCCTTAAGAAGAAAAAGACTACATCAGGGCCTTGACTTGAGCAAGAAACGAAGCTCGTACCTCTTCCATCAGTTTAGCAAGCTCGAGGCCCAGACCATTGAGAAGTCGAGCAAGCGCCTCTCGATACGACTCCTCGCCCTCGTCGGTATCTTCGCCGCGCTGCTGTTGCTCTTGCCGTGTTCTTTCTTCTAATGCTGCTAAGACCTGTCCAAGTGACAGTACTTTGTACAACTGAAGCTTGTCTGTTGGCTCCTTCAGGCCCTTGCTGACCATTCGTAGCAGTGCACCGCATGTTGCGAGACGGATTGGTAGTGAGGGATCGGAAAGCAACGAGAACAAGAGTGGGATGGTTGTAGGTGTGACGGTAAGGTTGATGTCTACCCAGCCTGAGAGGTCTTTAGAACATTGCGACATACAAAAGCACAGCGGGAGACGTACCAACGTATGACCCAAATGTTCTAATTCCCCAATCGACAACTTCAGTTATCTGATTTATGGGCGCCGTGATTTCACCCTTACGTACTTGAGCCATCCTCTCCGCGCCGCTGGCCACGATGGTCAATACGGCTTCATTGATACCAGGCGCATCGCGCGCACGAACAGCATCTCTGACTTTGGTGTCGCGCGCATGACGTACGGCACTGAAGCTACGAGCGGATTTGAGCATCTGGTCTGCAACTTCGCCGGAAATCTCGATGACGAGGTGAAAGAATAATAAGGACACGTGCGGATTGTAATCGGGAGCGGCGGAGGTCGACTGAGAATTTTGAGGGCGAATGAGGTCGAACAGGTCGGAGAAGAAGGTTGGCCATTGATCGAGGTATGTGCACAGGAAAAATAGAGTGAGTATATGCGACAATTTATTCCGGAGGACTAGCTGTCAAGGTTAGCGAGAGATCCAGATATTGGAACCAAAGACTCACAAGTAGTATTTGCTTCCGCGTTTCCTACTAGGTACTCGGATCGAATGTAATCAAGCAGCTCTGCCTTGAGAAATTGGAACGTGTCATTGTCCAGAGGCTCATATTTGGCCTCGAGAAATGACTCGAGCAGTCTCAAGCCAAAGAAACGAACTTGGGGCGAGTATTTCCGCGTCCCATTACTGTTCATCATGGTGAAGAGAGTCAAACCCGCTCTCCAGCCGTTGGCATGGTCGTTTTCGAAAGTCGAAATGAATCGAAGAGCATCTTGGTGTAGGTTTGCTTGACGTGCATCCGAGGCGATGTTGATAGCTTGAACGAGCTGGTCAAATTGCTGTTCCATCGGGTATAATCTGTCCAATGAGTCTCTGGGATTGCTGTTGAGTGACTGAACGCTTGAGCCGAAGAAAAGTGAGAACCATCTACAAAGTGTGTCGTGTGCAAGGCGGAGGGCAAGTTCGAAGTCGATTCAAGTACCAAAATGGCAATCCGGCTGCCTTATTCAGCTTGTCGAGGCGTGGTCTTCTCGACAGCCACTTCATGGCACTCAGCCAGAGATCTCCATTGGCCTGTCCTCAACCCCCAAGATGTCAACTGGTATGAATCAATAATCTAACAAGAACACCATCTCACATCCAGACAGTTGCTCCCGGAGCGCGGAAAAAGCAGAAGATCGTGAGTCATAAATGTGCAATGCATGAGCGCGAAGTCCAGCAACCTCAATCTCAAACGTCCCGTGTTTCCAGAGACCCATAAAGAAGGTGCTTGTCGCGTCAAATGCATGTGTATATCACTGAATACGTAGACATTGGATATAGCGCGCTCCGGACGCTTCAGCTCCAGATACATGGACGTCTCTCAGCAACGCCATTCAGGAAATCCACAACCACAATGCTTCCAATCTCTCATTTGAACAGAATTACCGTTTCGCATACCAAATGGTGGTTCAAAAACAGGGAGACCAGCTATATAATGGGGTTAATAGTCTTGTTGCAACGAACATTGACAAGTTGGTGGACGCGGAGGTGAAGCCCACATTCCCAACGACAGTCTTAGGTGACGCTTCGCAGAAGAGTCCTGAGTCGGAGAGGTTTCTTAAGGCTGTCAGATCGAGCTGGGACGATCACATTGGGGGTATGACGAAACTCAGAGACTTACTCAAGTACATGGTGAGCGTGTCTTGTATGCTCCGAAATACCATTCTCAGTTGTCCAGGACCGAGTTTACGTCCCGGCAGCAGGAAAGCTGCTAATATGGGATTCGGGCATGAAACTCTTCCTAGAACATATGCTTAAGCAGCCCATCCTCGGTCACATCATCTCTGCCATCCTCAACCAAATTGAGGCCGAAAGGGAAGGATACGCCATTAACCGCTCAGCTGTCAAGAGCTGCGTGGACGTCCTTCTGCAGTTGCAAGAAGCATACGATGGCCCGAATGTCTACCAGTCATCCGTTGAGCCAGAAATAATTCGTTCGAGTCGAGGATACTATACGCGCGAAGGAGATGCGTTGCTCGACTCCTGCGACGCCCCGGAATACTTGAAGAAGGTATGCTACAATGTTTTGTTGTTAGTATAATTTGCTTATTAGCCTTTAAGGTCGAGGATCGCTTCGCTTCTGAAGATGATCGAGCACACCATTATTTATCTCGTCAAACCGCCACTCCTTTGTCCCAAATCCTGGAGGAAACGCTGTTGACACCACATTTGACAAGAGTCATCGCGATGCCAAACTCTGGATTGGATAATATGCTGGACATGGATCAAACAGACAACCTTTCAAGACTATATCGCCTTTTCTCTAAAGTACCGGAGGGCATTTCGACACTGAAGAGAGCTATGAAGGACTCTATTCTACGTAGAGGAACGTCACTAGTGCAGCCGACGGATATGGATGACGAAGGTAACGGTGAAGGACAACCAGACGCTGCTCCTGATGTGAAAGGGAAGGGGAAAGGGAAGGCACGTGCCGCCCCTAACGGACCAAGTGTAGCATCTAAATGGGTGGAAGGCGTGCTTGCTCTCAAAGATAAATTCGACGACGTTTGGAAGAAGTCATTTTCATCCGATCGAGAAATAGGCACGGCGTGCAACGAGGTGAGTTCTGCGATAGAACATGGGAAAGATTGGATCTGAAACGAGTGAATTTTAGGCTTTTGAGAACATCATAAATAAGAATCCTCGAGCCCCAGAATTCATATCATTATTCATCGATGAAAATCTGAAGAAAGGTCTGAAGGGGGTGAGTCAAGGTCTTCGCGATCATTGCTTCTTCTGACTATGGTGGCGATAGAAATCCGATCAAGAGGTCGACATTGTTTTGGACAAGACGATCTGCATCTTCAGGTTCATCTCCGACAAGGATGTCTTCGAAAGGCATTACAAGACACATCTAGCGAAACGTCTACTGCAAAGTCGCTCAGTGTCGGATGATGCAGAACGAAGCATGTTGTCGAAGCTCAAGGTCGAGTGTGGATTCCATTTCACCCAGAAGCTAGAGGGGATGTTCATCGACATGAAAACGTCCTCCGACACAATGGATGCCTATCGAAGACACCTCTCAAAACTCGAATCGGTGAGCAACTTCCATTTTCTTGAGAAAAGTAAGTCTAAATTATATTCCAGGACCCCGAGTTCGATCTCATTGTCACAATAATGACCTCCAACAACTGGCCGAACACCTTGACACAATCACCACCGCCTTGCAGGCTTCCGGAGTCGTTATCCAAAGCTTGCACAAATTTCGAACACTTCTACCTCGCGCGACATAATGGGAGACGTCTTACATGGCAACTTGGACTCGGAAACGCGGATATTCGTGTCAACTTCAAATCTCGAAAGCATGATCTCAATGTATCCACATTTGCACTCGCCATCCTCTTGCTCTTTGAGAATCTTGGCTCTGATGATTTCTTGACCTACGAGGTGTGTTTCCTTCAAGTTCGAGTTTTTGACCACAATCCAATCGCTCAATGCTCTACTAGGAACTTCTATCCACGACTGGCATGGAAGAGCCCGAGCTTAAGCGACAACTCCAATCACTGGCGTGCGCCAAATTCAAAGTCCTCAAGAAGCATCCACCTGGTCGAGAAATCGATGCTGGCGACTCCTTTTCTTTTAACAATGATTTCACTTCTCCGATGCAAAGAATCAAGATCGGCACAGTGGCAAGTTCGCGGGTTGAGAATCCCGATGAACAGAAGGAGACTCAGGATAGAATTGATGAGGAACGACGACATCAGATTGAGGCAAGTGATTCTCCTACAATCAAGTGGCTGACCTTCAACCAACGTTCAAATATCTAGGCTTGCATCGTCCGGATTATGAAAGACAGGAAGCACATGTTACACAACGACCTTATCAACGAGGTGGCACGGCAACTTGGTGGGCGCTTTCAACCCCAACCTATGAGCATCAAGAAGAGGATCGAACATCTGATTGAGGTACGTTTAATACATATATATGCCGAGCCCTTTGTCCTCCTTTGTCCTGTCGTTTCTGATTCTTTCCTTTCGCTCGATAGAGAGACTACTTGGAACGCTGTGAGGACCGCAAGTCTTATAACTATTTGGTGAGTGTATGACGTGTGCGGGGATGAGTGACCATCTCACCATTGACATTTTCAGGCGTAATTATACATTTTCATGTGTATTTAGTATCGAATGAAGCATTGTATCATAACTGTACCATTGTCAAGCAATCCGTATTCACTAATTATGTGATGTTCGAATCACAATATCTTGTGTCACTCCCATAACACCTCACAAAACGGAGAACTAGCGCTTGTCAATTGAATTTTTATTCCACAGTTTTGTGGGTCGTTGTTACAGTTGTAGATATACATTTCGGTTTGCATGGTATCAGGCCACTGCAGTCAGCAGGTTGCGGAAGGTATTATACAAGAAAGCAAGTTTATATCGTCGCTATTCGTGATTCGTCTCGAAGATTGCTTTTGAAGTAAGAATTAAATTTCGACATCGCCCGCTTCATCTAGGCAGCGGAGTTTTAGGAAGGCATCAGTGCCCCACCCATCTAAAGAAAACAAGTCCAGGGAACCGCCAAGGTATCTAAAGGATGTAAAATAAGAAACTGTGATATTCATGAGATGCAATTGTTTGCGTACCTCGCGTACAACCTGCTCATGGGAAGGCCGTAACCCAGACCGGCGAGAGTGCCAACGCCTGCTTGGATGCCCTTGCCCGTCATCTCGCTGAAAAGACCAGCGTCGCCTTTGGCGCCTACTTCCATCGTCGCCGCGTTTCCCCCAATCTGCTGTGCAGCATATGGCCCTCCTCCGGCGTCCTCGTCAGCGTGTTGGGCAGAGCGCTTCGCGGTGGAGAACGCGTATGAGAAAACACGCGCCATGTTGTGAGGTGAGACGCCTCCGCCCTCGTCGCGCACACGGATGGACATGTATGATGGCCGGACTATGCCTGGGATGCGTGGGGGAGGAGAAATGGTCACAAGGACCGGGGGGAGATCGCTCGCGGACGAGAGGCCATGCGAACGCCAGTGTTTCTCGACGGTCGCGCGGAATGCGTTCTTGAGGAGCTCTGTGAGGACGTATTGAAGGTGCACCGGCACATAACTGTAATACGTTAGTGAGCGAATATGCTGAACCAGAATTTACACTTCACATACGCGAAAGTTGAATCCACATGACCGTCAATCACGACCTCTGGACTAGCTCCAAAAGTTGCTTCGCACATTTCGCTCACAATAACGCTGCAGGCTCGGACCATATCCGCTGGGGAGCACTTCATGTCGACGACACCGTCATGCTTCCCTTGGTGGCCATATTCGCTCAATGCATGTGATAAAGCTATATGCTGCTCAGCAATGAGGCGAACAGCGATTCTGTTACGGATCGCAGTGTCGAGAAATTCGTTTATGGCGCCAGGTGTCATGTACCGATAGCACTCCTGGAACCTGCAAGCAATGATGCTGAGAGTATATTCACATCAAAGAACAAACGGGACTTACCCTTTCGCCATCGTTGGAATATCATTCGCATGACTGTGAACGAGATGTTCAAGTTGCGTCGCGAAGTCTGCGTTATCCCGCAGAGTTCGAACTGCAGGGTACGTGGCCAGCCATTCGAAACTCCGTCTATAGGCGTCCAGCGTGCGTGAGACGTGGGGGTTCGTGCCAACGATGAAGGGGAGGCTTTCCAAGGAGCGTATACGTCGAGAGAGACGTCTTGGGATTTCTGAGAGAGCATAGGAGGCGGACGAGAGGATGGAGTCCTGCGTGACCGGGTTTCCAAACGAGAGGAGGCGAGAGAGCGTGAGTGGCCTAGCCGTTTGCTGGCCGTAGCTTGTCAGGAGCGCGATGACCTCTGGCGACGCAGGCTTCGGCGTGCGTCGTGGTCTTGAGTGCACCTGGCGACGAGCGACGGGTGAGGAGGTCGGCAGCAGAGCAGGTCGGAATGCCCTGCTGCCTCTTGAGCTTGCAATGAACATTCTGGCGTTGTTGCTGTTGCTGCCGGCCTACAGCTGGCGAAAGAGAGAGTTGAATATGCGTTCGAGAGTGGTTGAGTGTCGTTACATGGACAGCAGAGTCCGCGTTTTATGCAGATGGAGATTGCAGAAGGAAAAGTGTGTGCGGTGACTCATGTGCTCATGGTGGATGCAACACAACTGCAGATCCGTTCGCTTACGGCCGTCCCTTCACTATTCGCTAACGGCCGCACAGATAGACGTCCACAACTTTGCACTCCTCCTCTCTTTGTCTAGCCTCACCGATAGAAGTCGTCACAGAATTTTACATTATGCTATTCCTTGTACTTGTACGAACATCTTTGTCGTTCATGAAGCTCGTGAATTCCTTGAGATTATATCGATGGACTGTACCGGAAATGAAGGCCACACGACCAGCTCCTTTACTCTCCAATCTGTCTAAAGCAGTCCTGGATTTCGCTGTATAATGCATCCAGCTTCTGCTTAATTGGCTCTTTGCCTTGGGATGGGCTCTGCGATGCATACGTCATTAAGGAACAATCCCTTTAGAAAGCGCCAAAAAGACTCATACCTCGAACTTCATTTGCGATAACTTGACCATAACATTCTTTGTCGCGTCCGCGTCTCTGATCTTTGCGAACGTGATGTCGCCTTGAGAGACGCACTTGATCGCGCCGTCGTGGAAAAGCACAAAGTTACGCAACATTGCACTCGT
This sequence comes from Schizopora paradoxa, assembly GCA_001020605.1. Taxonomy (NCBI): domain Eukaryota; kingdom Fungi; phylum Basidiomycota; class Agaricomycetes; order Hymenochaetales; family Schizoporaceae; genus Schizopora; species Schizopora paradoxa. The sequence continues at coordinate 25,000 of KQ085907.1, forward strand.
CTTGTAGAATGGGCAGAAGCGATCATATTCGCTCATACCGTTTTGCTGGAGGAAGTCGTCTTTGATCATCCGCGCGACTTCCAATGTAATCTTGTCATTCTCGCTAAGGGCGCTCTTTCCAACCAATTGCACAATTTCGGCAAGGTCCTCTTCCTTCTGCAGGATCTCCTTTGTCCGTGAACGGAGCTCGATGAAACCTGGTTCGGTGGATTCATAGTGCTTCTCAAGGACGTTCAGGTACTTTGAGTATGAGACATTCCAGTTGACGGAAGGGAAGTGTTTACGTTGGGCGAGCTTCTTGTCAAGGCCCCAGAAGACCTGGACAATACCAAGCGTGGAAGAAGTGACGGGGTCTGAGAAGTCACCACCCGGCGGCGACACACTAATAAGAATTAGAAGTGTTCGCGGTCGTACACCAAACTAGAAGGAGACTTACGCGCCAACGATAGATACGGTTCCTAGTCTCTGTGGGTTACCCAGGCACTTCACTTTACCCGCTCGTTCGTAGAAGCTGGCAAGCTTCGTACCAAGATAGGCCGGGTAGCCAGAGTCTGCGGGCATTTCCGCGAGACGACCACTGATTTCACGAAGAGCTTCGGCCCACCGTGAGGTTGAGTCTGCCATCATCGAGACATTGCTTCCTTGGTCACGGAAGTACTCCGCGAGCGTGATACCGGTATAGATAGATGCTTCACGAGCAGCGACGGGCATGTTAGAAGTATTGGCGACGAGAGTGGTCCGCTTCATAATTGGCTCTTGGCGGTCGCCGATTTCCATGGTTAGTTCGGGGAACTATAGAGCACGTCAAGGAATGAATGAGGGATCCTGCGATCGAACAAACCTCCATAAGAACTTCAGCCATCTTTGGATCACATGTCAGATATACAGATATTGCGGGAAAGGAGGTAATGGTCACCTCGTTACCGCGTTCACCGCACCCCACATAGATGATGATATCGCTATTGGAAAACTTCGACAACGCTTGCGAAATAACCGTTTTACCGCAACCGAAAGCACCCGGTATAGCTGTTGTTCCACCTTGTACACAGCTTGAAAGAAGCCGTCGGTGTCAAGCAAAGTGGATACGACCGGTGACACTTACGGGAACAGAGCGTCCAATATTCTTTGGCCAGTAAGCAATGGATAATCAGCGGTCAGCTTCTCAGCTACTGGCCGAGGTGCACGGACGGGCCATAGCTGCATCATAGTGTGTTTCGTCGTTTTGCCATTGAACTCGGTTTCTAACACAATATCCTTCATAGAGCATAATCAGACTGTGCTCAACGAGTGTCAAAGACGAATAGATGCATACATCGACAGCGTAGCTCCCCTTCTCGACGATATTAGTGACAGTACCCATTGCACGAGGAGAGAGCATAATCTTGTGGCTATCCACTAACGAGTTCTCGTATACTGTCCCGAACACGTCGCCACCAGAGATGTGATCTCCGACCTAAAGACGTTCATTATCATATGAAAGTGAAAGAATATAAGAATAGGAGCGAAGTACTTACCTTGAAATTCGCTGGGTTGAAGTCCCATTTCAAAGCTCGGTCAAGCGCTTCGGTATTAATACCTCGCGGAATGTAGATTGATTTTGATAATTGTTGAATGGACTACTTTGTGTGGTCAGTCCATTGGATGCGCAGCGGTACAACGGATACCCTTACCCGCAGGGGTCTTTGAATCCCATCCACAATGTTACCCATTAGACCTTAGCACAGTGCATAAACGGATTCGAACTTGAAATAGTTGGTGTAATGACACACCTGGACCAAGTTCCACACTCAAAGGTTTCCCTGTTCGCAATACAGGATCCCCAACTGTAACTCCTGACGTCTCCTCATAAACCTGAATTGTAGCTTTATCCGCATCGATACGAATGACCTCTGATCAACCACAAAGACAAGATATTCAAAACGACGTAGAACCAGGCGACAGAGCATTGCAACGCACCGCCAACCAATTCGTCATGCCCAACCCGTACGAGTTCGTACATAGCGGACCCCGTCATGTTCTCCGCAACGACGACTGGGCCCGAAACACCGAACACAGATCCAAACTGTGACTCCCGCTCTTCATCGCGAACTTTGGGAAGTCCATTCTTCGCGTTCTGCATTGCGCCAGCCATGACTTCAGTACAAGTCCAAGGAGTCGAGCGTGTTGCGGCGCGGCCTATCATACGCGACTTACCCGCATTTGGCCAATCAAAATCGTGAGCAACTCTTACCGAGTTTTATCCGTAAGTTTGACGGAGTACTGCGCACTTCGACAGACGACTTGCAGAAATCGTCAAATAAACCCTCATGATCATCCTTACAGACGTTTGGATGTACCAGACGACCGCTCGACAACGAACGAATGCTGTCCTCCTATAAAAAAGGCAAATTTCGATCATATCCGCGAAGCTCTCTCAAGTCGTACATGTATCTCTTTTCAACCTTGACCATCGACATGAAGACATCTTTGGCTTTGGCTCGCCTTTCTTCGATGGTCTTGAGTTAAATACGCGCTGTGAAGCTACATGGCAATCATATTGACCAAGAGTCGCTTTGCGTAGGTGGGGATCCCGGAGCGCAGGGGAGGTGAGTTCATCATCATCGAAGCCGAGAAGAGAGAGAATGATTTTATCTGTCATTGATCTTGTAGACCTTACGCTTCTCGAATTATCAGCTCGTAATCCGAAGTCCGAGACGGCCAACATGTTCTCCCTCGAATACTTCTTACATCCACCTTCTTACAGGGATGATTCACGTCGCCAGCAGTGATTGAAGTCGGAGAAATGACGAGATATGAGCGCGAGACCGGATGATGGCTGCGCGGTCGGCTGTTCATGTTTCACGCAAAACCATCCTTGACCAATACGCTGAGCAGCTGGATCGGCGAGGTCGGTGTAGCTCGATGAACATTTTCAGGTGAATTTGAGAATTATGTGCAGGATCATAATCCAGAACTTCGCCCGCCGCCATGGAAATCCCCGGGATCTATACTTACCAGTGCTCTGGGTGTAACATGTGTACCTGCCTGCGGTCGAATTTTTTGGTTTTGACGATACGCCGCGTACGAGAACTGTAGTAGGTAAGTCCTCGCTCCATCTGATTTGATGGTGATATATCATGATATGCGCCCAGAATCAAGAAACGTTATAAGACGAGCTAGTGACAGAGTAATCGTCGCTTCCGGAGATTTGCAAAATGTCGACCCGGCACACTGGAGAACCTTTAGGATGATCAACGCACATCATTTGACGGTTTCGAAGGGTATGTGCTCCTGCCGTTTCTGATTGATATATTCCGTTCATTCCATGCGTACCAGCATTTGGCCTTACGTTCGGGGACTAAAGACGCAGACTCACGTTGATATGGTGCCTCTATTGAATTCCCGTTGCTGCCCAGAACGTCGGTCATTCCGGTCGGTTCTTTACAACGGTTGGCAAGGAGTTGCGCACCAGCCAGTGGAGGCGGGAGGCCGGTCCCGCAGTTGAGGTGCAATGAATCTACGCATCGCGTGTAACGCCATCTTGAAGTTCTATTACTCAAATGACACAAATATTGTTCATAGGTAAGTCAACATCTACAAGTGCCATCGCACACTTCATCGCTCATAGATTATTTTGTATTTAGCCACGGGATTCACTGGGATGGGATCGGCGGGAGATCGTGGTTGCCATACGAAAAAGGAAACGATTGGCACGAATCATAGCGCGCGTTTAGGCGAGCTGCTCACCGGACCATTTGAAAAACCCCTTCACTTCTCCTCATCAGAGCTTCGCAACCCGTTGGTGACAAGGAAACCATCGCAACAGTTTACGCGATTCAAATGAACTTGAAGAATTATTTGGAGGCATTTTCTCACTTGCTTCGTCATGATCATGAAGCGACCGGAGGTGTATAAATACGAGACACCCCAGTGACCAGGCTGCTACCGTTCGTTCTCTCCCTTCGTCTTTCGCTCTTCGTCTTTTGTTCGAACGTCGGTGGCCTGGTTGCCTTTCGTCTTCTTTTCTTCAAGTTTTTTTGGGCTTTTGTTGAGCTGGTCTTCTTGTTTTTGGTGAGTTAATACGCATCTGCGATACTTTTGTATCACTGACAGAAGTTTGACAGAATTCTTCAACCTTCAGCGATCTTTAACCTTTCACCAAACTCTTTCATCACCACCACCGACTTTTTTTTTCTTTCTCCAATATGTTCGCAAAATCCTTCGTTGCTGCTGTTTCTGTCCTTGCGACAGTTTCCTCCGGAGTGTTCGCGATTCCCTTTGCTCGCCCCGTAGCTGAGCCCAAGGAATTGGGTACGTGATGATTTGGAGAATCTAGTTAGGCTGTCACTGATTTCCTTGAAGCGCGCCGCACCTTCTCTCCCCCCTCTTTCAACAACTATCTTGGACTTTCGTCCATGAGCAACTTCGATGACTTCTTCGGACAGGACAACTTCAATGAAGTCCTCAACGAGCAGACCATCATAGAGCAACAGACCGAGATCGTCTGCTCCTCAGAGGAGATTTCCATAGTCCAGCAGCGACTCTCCATCCTTGTCGAAGTTGCTAAACAGTAAGCATTGTGTCTTGTTCGTTTGGATGCCTACACAAAATTAACCGATTGTCGATAATTCAGGATCATCCTCGAACAAGTCTGCGAGGTCGAGGTCCAGACCATCGTCCTCCAGCAGTTCACATCCGTGGTCAGCTCCTTCGGAAGCACCATCGACCGCTCCAACGGACACTCCCAAGCCTACGACTCCAGCATCGCTGGCCTCCTCGGTTCCATCCAGAACTCCGACGGTTCGTTGAGCAACAACGATCTCGGATTCTCCGGCAAGGACATCGGCAGCAACTCTAAATCTGTCAGCGGCAGCAACTGGAACGACTCTACGTCCCCACAATCCGTCAGCAACGCGAAGAACCTCGCCATGCAGGCGTCGAACTGCGTAAGTCCTTGATGTTCGTTCTCTGTTTAATATGCAGTGAGCTGACTGTCTCCATGTAGACCATCTCGAGCGACAACTCAACCTCAGTTAACTCCACTTCGTCGAACTCGACCAGTGTCGATAGCTCGAGCAACAACTCCACTAGCAGCAACTCGACCATGCGTCTGTAATTGTCCCCTAGTTGGTGGACGTACACGCTGTGACGAGATTTCCTGCTGGATCATGAGGTGGTTTATTTTCATTTGGTTGTTTTAGACTCCATGGACAATTCGATTTCAGTTAATGTTGACGGACACTTCTTGTTCACATAGTATAGTTCCTGTATGCCGTTTGACGAGAGCAATTGCATTTGCGTTCATTTTTGGCGAAATATGCGACTGCTATGAAGCTTTTCAGTTATCAGGTATCTGGAGAGTATTCGTGTTCAGCACTTGCTGGGTTCGGGCGTGTGGCTTGTGAGGAGGTTCGCGCATGTTCACCCAAGCGAACAGAGAGGCTTTGATCGTCCCATTGCTTCGTAGCGATTTCGGTGACACAATACAGTATGCGCGCTTTTGCAAAAGAAAAAATCCGATGTTTTGAGTCTAAAGGGCGGCACCACAGGCGCGCAAACATGCAACATAAAATTATACAAGCCGGTCTTAATTTATATGCTATAACTCATCTTTCTCGTGGCGAGAAGAGTGGAATGCTTCAGCGAGCTCTGTATGAAATGAGAACCATGAGCATAAAAGCAAGGAGGTACAAGCAGCGGAAAGCGCGCACTTTTACGCATCGGTGAAGACAACTCTGTAGGCAGGACGACGTTATACTCAATGTATAGGTCGCCATGCGTTGATTCATGGAAATGTGGCATCCCCTCACCTTTCATCGTTTGCACGAATCCTGGCGAACATATACTTTAATGAGAATCGAAAGAAACAGCTGTATGTTGCGTACCTGGTTGAGTTACAACATCTCTTTTAAGGGTAACGATGTGTCCGTCTAAGTGTGTAATGTTATGTTCAAAGCCCAAAAGTGCCTGACAGGTGACACACAAAGTTATCTCAGAACTTCGATGAATACTTCTACTACTCACCTCATCTACGCCAATATTCTCTTTCCAATATAAGCTACTCTCCTTTCTACGCCATCCTCCCTTCTCTCGTTTGCTTCTCACTCGTAACACGACATCTCCAGCCTCCCAATCTGGACTCTCGTCGCCCTCTCCCTCAAACACAACTTCGTGACCCTCCGGCATACCAGCGAGCACTTCTAATGTGTAGTGCGCGGTGTGGTCTACAATTTTCTGTCCCCCACAGTGAGGGCATTTGCGTACGATAACTTTCCCCCGACCTCCGCATTCGTTACATCTACGAGGATGTTTTATCCTTCAATAACACCTTGAAAGATAGAATGTGCTTACGTGGTTTGGCTCTGCGCGAACATTCCTGGCCATATTTGCTGCCGAGTGACTTTGACACCAGACCCGTCGCACCCGGAGCACTTGTGGATATCGCTGTCCGAAGCCGCACCGCTCCCTCGGCAATGGTCGCACAAAATTCGTTTCTTGATCATAAACTGACACATTCAATCATCAGCGCCGCTCGATTTCGTCACTAAATGTCCTCGATACGCACGTCTATGCTCGCACCAGTGTACATATCCGCCAACGAGACCTCAAACTCCGTCACGGAAGTAGGTCCTTTGCGCACCTGTTCTTGCTGCTGGAAGCCTCCGCCCCCGAAGAAATTCGCGAACATGTCGAAGGGGTTAGCATGGCGCTGACCGCCTTCGTGTGCTTTGAGTCCTTCCTGTAAAATTGACGTGTCGTCGTTATGTTAGAATATGCGGACTGGGTGAACTGCGCACCTCTCCGTGTCTATCGTATATTTGTCGTTTCTAAGTCACAAAAGTACTTCAGCATAAATTTGAATTATTAGGTGCGGAGTAAGAGATTACTGTAGAATCCGACAACACTTCGTAGGCTTCACAAGAGACCACGTCAGGTAAAACACTTTCTTCAAAAACACCAGCACGCACCATGAGCAATCTCCACAAACTTCCCTTCGGCCCCTTCCTCCTTATTCCTGTCCGGGTGAAATTTCTTGCTCAGTTTCTTGTACGCCTTCTTGATATCAGCCTCCGAGGCAGAGTTGTGGACTGTCGTCGAGGGCGAAATGAATGAATGAGTTCGGGCGAATCGACGCGTGATGAATTCTTGTATTGTGCTTACCGCCGAGTACTTTGTACAAATCTGCCGCAGAGCTTAGAGCTATGCATAGAAATAAGATGCACGCGAGTAGGAAAGGGGGCGTCATCGATTGAGGACGAGAACAGAGAACGAGTGGAAGGTGAAGCTGGCGGCTTCAGCAAAAGTTGCAGGACGTAGTGGCTGTGACGCGTTGCGGACACGTCTCCTGCAAGTCTGACGTGGCGACGTCGAGTCGATGTATCCTCCAAAATACTAGAAATATAGACGAGATATGTTCTGACCGACCCCACGTTATATTACAGTATTTTATACGTTGGTATACAAGTCCAAGTCATGACGAAGAAAGTCCATCATCTATGGCTTCACTCCGGTCCAATCCAGGAGCGCGTCCTCACCTGCCTTCTGAGAAATAAGCTCCGTACTTAACTTCCACAGGTTATCCGCGAGCTGCCAATCCTTTCCTTGATCGCTCTCCCCTCCCCACTTCCCTGGGTCAGTGATGTACTCGCCGTTTAGGTTCATCATCTCGACATCCGGACTTGTCGCCGCCCATAACGTGCTGAGCGAACCTTGCTCCGGGTTGCGCATGAAGGGAATCGTTGCCGTCTTGAGAAGAGTGCCGAAGAGTTGTCCGTACGCATCTTTGAACTGGTCTTGCTGCTCTGTCGCGACGGCGCCGGGATGTGTGGCAAGCGCATAAATGCGGCCTGCACCAGGGCCTTTCTCCAGGACGCCCTTTGCGAGGCCGAAGCGAGCGTAAAGGAGATTCGCAAGCTTGCTGCGCGCATATAGGGCGTTTGCACCCAAGCTGTCATCGTTTATTTCTTCCAGACTCGCGAACTGGATTGATGACGGCGCAGTCAGATGGAGGGAAGACGACAACTGGACGATACGCGGCGCAGGAGCCTGATTCAAGAGAGCGGTTTTTCGAATAAGCGGGAGAAGGCGATTTATCAGGCAGAAATGACCAAGATTGTTTACCTGCGATATACAATGAAGGTCAATGACACAGAAAACAGAAGAATAGGCTACTCACACCAAAGTGATGCTCAATTCCATCCTCCGTCAGATCGTATTTATTGACACCAATTCCCGCATCGCAGACGAGCTATAACAGATTTTCAGAAGTTACGAGAATGTATTTCATAGTGAACTTACAATGTCGAGGCGTTCTTCCGTATTCCTTATGTGGTCTGCTATTTCACGAACATTCTTCGCAGATCCGAGGTCAATTTCGAGGTACTCAACGTCGACTCCTCCAGACGTTACTTCCCGAATCTTCCTAACGGCCTCCTCTCCGCGTTCGCTTTTGCGGGACAGCACAAGCACCCTAGCTCGAGACTCAGCCAGAGCTTTCGCAACTTCAAAGCCAATTCCTGCTGATCCTCCAGTTACGACGGCTGTCTATGACGCAGGTGGCATAGAGTAAATCCCAATCGTCAGTCATGTTGGAATTGAGGTCGAGTGTCGGCGCACCTTTCCCAACAAGTCAACGACGTCGGTTTGGTCGAATTGGTGCTCTCCCTTGAGAGTGCTGATTGCAGACTGCATGATGGAAGAAAGCAACTCGCGATATGTCGAATCCTTCGTTCCAAAGCCGTATTTATACATCTCCAATGTCGATTTGGACCAAGTGGTGCTGACGTGAGCTTTTGGAGATCGTAATAGTTATCCCTGTAGTATCACTCGAATGACGGTATGGTACGTTTATCGCGTTGATGAAGTCCTCCGTCGTCGTCGTCGTCAACAAGAAATGAATGTCGGCAGCACAAGATCATCGAGGCATGGCTTGAATGATTGACACGCGAGCGCGGTGTGGACCGAGTTGACGCGAGCTAAATGAAACACGAACGTATGCCGATTTTGACGCGTCGACGTCGTCAACGGTGCCGAAATGTCGTCGTAAATGTCGAAGAAAATGAGGACTGTTGGGAACAACGTTGGAACAACGACGAGGAGGACGTTGCGAAGCGGGATGGCGATGACCGTTGTTGTGTTACGATCGGGATCAGCCGAAGCGACCCCGTGCCACAGCGACGACCACTGCACTTCTTCGCTCTCAACCACCTCCCTCCTCCTCGTTCCACGACGTCCAGCGCATTCTTGCCATCTTACTTGCATTCCTTCTCGCCAGCTGCGCTTGGCACTTGTTTTGACTCGAAGAGCGTCTTCCAACAGCTCAATTTGCTCTGCATTTCGACACATTCTCTGCATCTCTGGATTCGTTCTCAAACCTCCACACTCACGCGATCTTGTCTAGTCTCCTGTTCTTGCGTCGTTTCTCAGGCACTTCTTGTAGCATACATCCACCACCATCATGTCTTCCTACTATGATCAGCCTACCTCTCCAGGAGCTATGTCTCCCAGGCGTCTCACGAATCGAAACACGAATCGCTATAGCGTTACCCATCTCTTCAGTATGGCCGCTGAGCAGGACATGGAGGTCCAGGATGAGCTCGCTCGTGGTGAGTAGATTGGCTTCACTTGCGCCCTCGTGTGGGTGTGCGTTGTGGCATACTCACGAATGTTGGTGCATTACCGAGGACGCTGTATGCTGATACCATTTCCTCAGCCCAAAAACGGTTACGTGACTTAAAGGGTCGGATTTCTGCTCAGTCGAAGAGGAACTTCGTCCTTGAGAGAGATGTTCGTTATTTGGACTCGCGTATCGCCCTGTTGATCCAGAATCGAATGGCATTGGATGAGGCGCGTCTGCATTGCCACTCGTAATCCTTGAAGCTGCTGACCTGTCTCACATTAGCAAAACGAGGTCGAGAAGCACCTGGAAGAGGTTGACCCGACAGAGGGCCAATATCCTGACGACCGCAAACTTCAACAATATTCCAATCTCTTCTTTCTTCTTCAATCGGAACCACGACACATAGCATCTCTGTGTCGTCTCGTCTCTCTATCCGAAATCGACACCCTCCTTCAAACCGTCATGTTCACCCTTTACGGTAATCAGTACGAGAGCCGCGAAGAGCATCTACTCCTCACCATGTTCCAGTCGGTCCTTTCCGCCCAATTCGAAACTGCCACAGAATTTGGATCGTTGTTGCGTGCCAACACCCCTGTGAGCCGAATGATGACAACTTACACGCGACGAGGACCCGGTCAAAGTTATCTCAAGAGCGTATTGGCGGAGCGGATAAATAGTCTTATTGAGCACAAGGACCTGAACTTGGAAATCAATCCTCTTAAGGTCCGATCATTCCAATGCTCGCTCCGCCGCATATATTGATAGTGCAAATGGATTTCAGGTTTATGAACAAATGACGAACCAGATTGAAGAAGACACCGGTAGTCTACCCGAAAATCTTCCAAAGGGCGTCACACCTGAAGAGGCGGCCGCGAACAGTGACGTCCAGGCAATTATCGCGCCCCGTCTTACCATGCTTATGGAAATCGCCAACAGTTTTCTCGTTACGATTATCGATAGCATGGAGGCCGTCCCCTATGGTATTCGATGGATATGCAAGCAAATCCGAAGCTTAACGAAGGTGAGTACCTTTGACATCTTACAACTGATCATTCATGTGAACGGCGCTTGCAGAGAAAATATCCTGACGCTACAGATTATGCCATCGGTTCCTTGATCGGAGGTTTCTTCTTCCTTCGATTTATCAACCCGGCCGTTGTGACACCCCAAGCGTATATGCTCGTGGAAGGAGTTCCTGCAAAGTACCCCCGTCGCACACTCACTCTCGTAAGTTGCGGATCGAATCTCGGCGTCTTCTTGCTGATGTTCCGCCTTTGGTTAGATTGCGAAAATGCTTCAGAATCTTGCGAATAAGCCATCATATGCGAAGGAAGCATACATGAGCCAGCTTAATCCGTTCGTCGAAAACAACAAAACACGCATAAACAAGTTCTTGAATGACTTGTGCGAAGTCGTGGACTTTTATGATACACTTGAGGTTCGTTTTCTTTTCGTCTCGATCTCCGAATAGGAACCGCACACTTATGCCTAATATCGAAGATGGATCAATACATGGCCTTGTCGAAGAAGGACTTGATGATCCATATCACCCTTAATGAGCTTTACAACACACATTCCTTACTTTCGCAGCACATCGAAACACTCGTCAGTCCAACCATTCTTCGATAACAAGAAATAATTTGCTGAAATTTCAAATATACAGTCCCCTAATGACAAGCAACATTTACGAATTCTAACGGACGAACTTGGTCCTGCTCCTCCTCAAGTCCCTCGGAAGGAGAATCGTACCATCGAGCTCCAATTATACAGTCGCTGGGAAACACCTATCCAAGACATTCAAAGTGCTCTCCTCGATAGCGTCACGTCGAGCGACATGCTCTACATGGAGACAAAATCCATCTTTGTCCAACTCGTCCGTTCTATGCCCCAAATCGCCGATAAACGACCCTACAACCTCCCGCAAATAGCTGAGCGGGCGGCGACTACGAAAGACGCGACTTTGGTCCGCAGAGGGATTAAGGTTAAGGAGATGCTGCGTGAACTCGAGGAGCTCAAAATTGTGGACCGAGCGGACGGCTACAAGCTCATGGAGGAAGAGGTGGGCGCCGAGCTCGTTCACCTCGGCAACATGCGCGAGAAGGTCATGCTGGAGATGCGGAGCCTCGACGCCGTCTACAAGACCATTGTAGACCATAATACGTACCTGCGGTCACAGCTCGAGCAGTACAAGGCGTATCTTCAGAATGTGCGAATGACGGCCACGAAGGACCGAGGTGCAATCACTGGTGTGGATGTGCTGAAGGTTGGGGGGAAGGAGAAGAAGCAGTCAAAACAAGCTTTGGGTCCTTACAGGTTTACGCACGCCCAGCTCGAGAAGGAGGGTATCATCGTGGAGAGCCAGGTGCCAGACATAAGGTATGAGCATGCATCATGACCGCCTTGAAGGTTTTGCTAATGCGTTTGCCGCATCGCAGACGGCCGAATATTTACTTCAATTTCACGTCCCCTACGCCTGGTACCTTCATCATTGCTCTCCACTACAAGGGTCGAGACAAAGCGATCTTAGAGATGGACTTAAAGATTGATGATCTGCTTGAGAAGGTGAGCTTCACTTCACCGTAACAAACTGGAGGGATCACTAATGGCTATCTGTAGCAACGTGACGACAAACACCTACTCGACCTTGAATATGTGCAACTGAACGTACCCAAGGTCCTCGGTCTTCTCAAGAAGACGTTCGCGAGACGTAACTGATGGGTTCCCGCTTCTGTTTCCATCTTTCATCTTCTCCTTATTTATTTTATGTGCACGATTTTATTTTGCTCCGTTGTGGTCTTCCTGCGCATGCTTTTTGTGACAAGACGCCGCACCATGTTACCCCTTTTCCCTGCATATCCTTACCTGTCTTTCTTTTCTCATCGGAGCTGTATTTTTCGTTCTTCTACGCCTCGGCACGATGTTCTCTTCTTGCTTGCGCTTCGTGTCGTCGGGTTCCACGAACGCTAACGACTTCCCCCTTTCATCCTTCGTTCAGATTTTGTATCGGTGTATCGGTCTTTCCCGTCTCGTTGTCCTTGTCTTAATAGATGTATACTCTGGATTGTGCTTGTATCGCCCGCTGTATCGTTGAGACGAATATACTCCCAGCGTTCATACAAAAGTGTGCCCCGAGCTGAGAAAATCACAAGTGTGTGAGGTCGACCTGTTTCGGGCAAGCCAACACCGCGTGAGCGCCGCCTCGTAGCAACCTGTGTTTTGTTCTCTCATTCGTTTCCCTCACTCGAGCCCGGATGCTCTTACCTTCCCCATCATCATAGCGCACGACGACGGCTAAGGCGACAGAAAGTCGTGCACCGACGTCTTCGTAGCTTGCACAAAACGAGCGGTACATGGACTAGCGTTGCTTCGAGTTCACCATGCGCTACTTCTTACCGTTGACCGTTCTCGGCGTCATCCTCGATGGGCTCCTAGCAGCAGAAGCGCGGTCGGTCGTGGTGAACTTGCAGCAAGATGTCTCGCAGAGTCATTCGCTGAGCAGGAGAGCTGAGGGGATCAACCAGGTCGCACCGGCCTCAGACAGCGTGTACGTCTCCTCCGTCTTTCTCTGCTCGCCCCTTGGCCGCAGCAGGCTTTCTGACCTTCATGCGTTGGCAGCTCCTACTACACCTTGATGTCAATTGGAGACATCGCTTTCCGAATAGCTCTCGACACCGGCTCATCCGACCTGTGGTTGCTTTCCTCCGACTGCCTGTCCAGCCAGTGCAAGTCCGTCCCTACTTACCCACTCAACTTCCATAGTCCTTCCTTCGGCATCATCAATGGCAACAGCACAACATTTAATTTATCATTCGCGGATACTACAGGTGCGTTCTGACAATGCTCTCCTAAATATTCGGTGGCAAACTGAAGTGATCGCATTATGTTTAGTTGCGACCGGATACCTTGCCACCGAGAACGTGCAGTTGTCAAACTTCACGATTCCCGACCAAATATTCGGCATGTCTTCAAATCCGTTTCCTTTTTTTCATCCCGATAACAGGTTTTTAAAGGTGTGGTCAACAATACTAATGTAACTCTCAATAGCCAAGTCAGTGGTTTGCTTGGCTTGGGTTTTCCAAGACTTTCGGAATTTTCAGCACGAGTATCGACGTGTACGCATTTTTTTCTCGTCCTACAACTACATGATGCTGAAGCAGAATTTCAGCTTTACCTTTCCTCAACCGCCTGGCTCAACAAGGCTTGATGGATTATCCACTATTCGGCATTAGTCTCACTCGAAACATGACCGGATCTTTGAGTTTAGGCACGTTGTTTGTTTCCTTCTTTGTTCCGAGGACTCGAAGGCTAAGTATTATTTCAGGCGCAATTGACACAAGTGTCGTCCAAAATATCAGCTTGATCGAATGGCACCCAGTCATGCCTTTTTCTCCTTTTGGTGCCGAAAGCAACACTTCTCGATATCTGCAATGGGCCATTCCGATCAACGCTTTAGGCGTAAGATAATCAAATTGTAACCCTCGAGTATCCTTTCTTACGATGTTTCTTCAGGTAAATGGGACAAGCGTTGCGCCTCAACCGACGTATCCGGATATCGTTGGGTCTTCGCTAGCTCTCCTAGATATGTTAGTGCCTTAGCAACACTCACATTCAATTTAACTGACGTTTTCAAAGCGGTACAAATGGAATCTTCGGTCCCTACCAAGACGTAAGTCCGGAACAAGAGTTGAGTAACTGGCACTAAGACTTCTACATCCAGGTCTCGCGAATGTTTGATCTTATTGAAGGTGCTCGATTGGTTGACGAACAAGGTATTCATGAAATGCGTTGAATTGTCGTTATTTGTATGTAACGACCGCCTAGTTGGCCAGTGGGTCATCCCCTGTGACACACAAGTGCCCATGACATTCAGTTTCGGGTATGTTGTTTTTGTATACGATTGAATGTTGCAGCTAATTTACTCATCGATATTGAAGGCACGGCAACTTCACTCTGCAACCAACGGATTACATCATTGGACCAACAACAGGAGAACCTTCTCTGTGTTTAGCTTGGCCGCGAGCCTCCGCCGATGTTGGAGACGGAATTGACTGGCAATTAGGTTAGCGATCCCCCCCTATCCCCCAGGAGGATTGGCTAATCGATGCTGCTTTGCAGGAACGCCCTTCCTCAGGACCGTGTATTCCGTATTTAGGTAAGGGACAAATTATTCATTTTTATTTTCCTGAGGCCTGACACGGGCCGCGTTGTAGCTTTGGTATCAGCACGAAAGAGCCGCCAATGATTGGCCTGTATGAGATCAACAATTCAACGACGTCCAACGAGACAATTTCACAAATATCGTCTTTCTTGGCTTCGGCATCTCCAACAATTACCACCACAGTACCAAATTCCCTCCTTTCAACCGTCACACCTACTCCAGTCTCGTATATCTTCAACACATCCGTCCCTGCGTCACTTGGACAGATTGTTGCCTCGGAGCTGGGAAATAGCACTTATTCCCCTTTGTTGAATGGACCCACGATCAACGCATCCGCCATTCCCGCCATCACTCCCTCTCCAACATTACAGACGTTCATCATAACTGACGGGACAATCGTCTTCACTTCCACGTCGGTAGCTGCTACGTCATCAGTCGCTTTGGGTCGCCCTCCGGGGGTCAGTGGATCGAAACGTCTTTCGTCGCCGCCTTCTGTAATTCTTGGACATTTGATTGGCAGCCTCGCTTTACTTCTCTTCGTCACGCAGAACTTTTTATTCGTATCGGTCTAGCTTGCACTCGGGAACTTTTCTAATTCTACATTGATAGAGACAGTCATATATTTTACTTGGAAAGTTCTTTTCACGGACCTTACGTCTGCAATCTTGTTATGTCAATGGAGATAGTCAATGATTTTTGTATTCAAATAAAACGTGCATCCAGACATCGTGCCAACACAAACTGGATAAGTTCGACGCGTTCAAGATGTCACGAAACGCGCTGTGACAGATCACGTACTCTGTGACTCGAACTGTTTTATTCACAGTGTGACTTTGTTTTCTTCCCTTCACCTCTAGATCTCTTCACCTTCCCTCATTTCTTGTCCTCCGTCGCCTTTAGGAGAAAATGACTGTGTCTACGAGGTCGATGAATACGAGAGTGACGAGATCGGGCTCTCGCTCTTCTACAACAAATTTGCTTTCTTCTGTCCCAAGTGCAAGTTCGAGTCGTGCACGCCGGAGCAGCACTGGCAATATAGCTCAACGTTCCATTGCTTCGAGCGCGAAGGACCGCGACGACCACATTAAACAAAACGATGAAGTGTCATCAAAGACTCCCGGTCCCAAACTGGATTATTCTGGCAAGAATACCTCGAAGGCGCCGTCGAAGCGACGCAAAAGTGCCCCGCAGTCAGGGAGTCGTCCCCGCTCTCGCAAAAGTGGCTTGTCCCTGCGACCAATACTGCCCCCGCCTCTTAACCTTGGCGTGCACGTCATAGACATGATTTTTGAGTTTCTTTGCGCTCCGGAAGAAGACGAAGAATATGTAGGAGCGTACAGGCTTAAGCATCCAGCATCGATGGAGGAGGAGGAGCTGGAATATAGCACGACCGCGGATTCTCTTATCACGGGCCCATTCTTCCCGCAGCCTTCCATGTGTCCTTCTGGCTGGAAGGAAATGTGTACCGCGTCACTTGTCGCGAAATCATGGCGGGATGTTGCGCAGACCCGTCTATTTCGCGACGCTCACGTCGTCAATGTCCCGATGTTGGATAAATTAGTCAAGGCAACGAAAGAACCCAGGATTGGAGAACTTGTTCGTACAATCACTCTCGCAGATGCGAACTTCCCTATGGTCACATCTGAAATTCCTCCAATTGCAATCCCCTGTGACACCCCCAAATCCTCACTTTCTTCTCTGATCAGGAACTGTCCCAATCTGCAGAAGATTTACCTCGACTTCCCTATTTCCTCATGCATTTTGGAGGGCACTTCGTTCCCTTCCATCACCACTCTACGCCTCAGCAATTCGTATGGCCAAAGCACACAAGACATCATTTATCTCTTGAGCCGTCTTCCGTCGCTGGAGACGCTTGTTCTTCCTCCAGACAACGACTGCGAATCCATTCAGAACGTTGATCTTCCTGAGCAACTGTGTATGGCACCTTTAAAGAGTCTCGCTTTGACGCTTGCGACTCAGCCTCGATTGCTCCTCTTCCTCACCCCCGCAACACGGAATTTGGAACGTCTCGTCCTGGTCCCAGGTCCAACACCAGCAGGATTATTTCACAGCTTCGTCGAGGAATTCATGAATAACGTCATCGAACATAAACCCCCGCTCTATTTCGTCTCCATCATCGGACATTCCCCTTCAACCCTTCACGCCATCCTCCGCAGCTGCTCGACAATCCAGGAGATCAGAGTGACCCTCGATGTATTCGACGACGAACAAAATACATTTCCAAAGATTTTCAGGTCTTCAAGATCCATGCCTCTCCGCATCACATTCGTTTGCGTTCGAACAACACACACGCGGAATAGGAGGTACTTGGACGCCTTTCCAGACGCCGAGGAATTGCGGAGTCTTTCAGAGGGCGTCCGCCTTCTTATTTCAATGCAAAGACTTGAATACATCGGGTTCGCGCTCTCGGGCAACAATCATGACTTCGATGTTCCGGAGTCCGCGTATGATGATTTGAAAGATGTCTGCTATAATACACCGCGGAGGAAGAGGATTGAAGTGGACGCCCCCAATGAATATTATATGTCGAATGGACTGTATAGCACCGCATACGTGCCCATGAAGGACAACTGGCTTTCGACGTGAGTGGACTCTTCGTTCGTTCTCTGCATGAATAACAACAACTTCGTTATTCCCTGCAGTCCCACAAACACACCAAGTGATCATTTCTATTCCTGTTTGATGTAGTGTTTTCTTGCATTTCAGAACTTCAGCACCAGCATTTCCTTTGTCGTCGTGGGCTTCTTCGCAACTTTAGGACAATGATAGAACAAATAAAGGAGATCAATTCATTTATGTCTTGTGTTACAAACGTGTGGTAGATGGTTAGAGTACATGATGTTGGTTCACGGAGTATATAGCCCAAGCTAGATTAGTATTGAATAAAACGTCCATCGTCTCCGAAAAAACGTATCCGGACAATGATTAGGCTGCCTTGACGCTTCCTGCCTTCTCCTTCTGCCCGTGGTCCCTCCCTTTCTTTCCTTTGAGTCGTCTCTTCTTCTCCCTCGTGTCCTTCTTGGATTCTTTTTTCTTCGACTCCTTCGCCTTGTACCTCTTCTCTTTCGCCTTCTTGACGGCGTCTCCATGCACCTGCTTAGCACCATCGAAAGTGCGCTCGACGACGACCTTCGCGGGCTCCAGTATCTCACGTTGCAGCCATTGCTTGCCCTTCTCTTTAATCATCTTCGCGTTCTTAGAAGCGCGCTTGTTGCGAGACACGATCTCGTCCTTGAGAAGTGTCTGCGCCTTGTCCGCTTGAGAGCGGATGAGGTCCACCTGTCGCGCGACAGCGATCAGTAATTCGTCGCATGCGTCAAAAAGCGTCCGCAGGTCGCTGCTCACGACCTCCAAGAGAGCTTTACCCACGTTCACGGCCATGTCAAGCAACTCGTACACCTGCGAGCTGACGCTGCTACTTCCACTGCTTCCAGCGCCTGGGCTGCTGCTTCCCTCGTCCTTGCTTGATGATGGTGACGACGACGACGACGCCTTGGGCTCCTGGACCATAAGACTATTCGGTGACTTAGTGATCACCATAGGCACGAGCGACTCAGGCAACTTCATAGGAACAGCCGGGATCGCGCGAACGAGTAGCTCTGTCTTCTCCTTCAGACCCGCCGCCCAAGACGACTGCTTCGTGTGACACGCGCACTCCTGCGCGTCTTGGCCCTCCGAAGGCTTCACGGCAGGAGGACTGTTGACCGCGGGAGGTGCCTCCGCCACCGGGGTCTTTGACGGTGTCTTCGACGACGACCCGACACTGGCGACGGCGTGCAATGACGTCTGGTGTATTGCCACTGCGTTCCCCTTCAAAGAGCCGGGGAACATAGTGGACTCCAGCGTGGTGGCGCGCGTCTCTGAGTCTGACAAGTTTCGAGCGGGAATACCCTTCACCGACGCACGGGAGAATGAAGAGTTCACACCAACACCGACTCCTATCGCTAGAATGACAGCAACGAAAGCGAACAAATGCCTTGAGGAAAAGAGGTTGAGCTTTAGAATATGGATATGTAGTTAATGCAACTCACCATCCATTTCCGAAGAGTGTGGCCACATCTAAGTGCTTCTGTGACTTCTTGCGCAGCGATAGCTTTGAAAACGCTTTCGCAGCCGTGCGAGCGTCTACGCTGCCAAGTTCGCCAATGTCTAAAATGGCGTCTTCTCTCGATGGATAAATGTCGACGAGCTCGTCCTTGGGGATCTCGAGGCTCTTGAGAGTGTAATTGGCGGTATCTTCGGCAATGTGCCTGGACGCCAATCCACTCTCAAACGTAAGAGGCTCAATGTTCAAGAGTGGAAGATAAAGAGTATGTGCTGGAAGGTCACTCGGCACGTTAGCTGGAAGGATGATGATCCCCAATGAAGGACCAGTAATTTCTTCGAAGGTTTCCTGGGAAATACAGGTAAAATCTCAGTATATATGCGCATAGTAGGAAGCGTTATCACGGACCTCCGACTTTCCAGACGTCGTGCGATCAATCACTTGAATGTGAGTCGGTTTAACAGAAGTCAACTCTTGTAGCTCCTCGTAATGATAAATTCGACGAGACTTTGTCGTAGAGAAAGATTGAAATTCACGCTGCAGTATAGCCTTCTGGACGAGTTCAGCAATACGCCATTTCGGGGACGCTGTAGAACCGTAGAGGACGATGGAAAACAATGGGGGTAATGGGGGTGCAGGATCTCCTTGGATGACTTCGTCGGTGGTCTCCGAGACGATTGAAGTAGATGGAGCTCCAATGTCTGCGAAGGACGACGAATCTCCGTCTGTAGAGCACGAATCGAATTGTTCTCCGCTGACAGAGGCCACGGGCGAGGGGTTCTGTATGACTTCCTCTGGTCGTACCAAAGGATCAGGGAAAGAAAGTCGCAACTTGGATTGAGATTCTGTCATAGACGATTGCAGAGATCCGCCGACAGATCGCGCGCGTGCAGAACGCAAGGTTCCTTCAAGGGCACTGTTGAGTACGCTGTTTATCTGAAGGTCGTCCTCTGTGGCGGCCACCACATCCGTCTGGTGAGTGTCGTCGTCGACATCGGCCATAGCGATAGGCTCTACCGTGACGTCTCCAGGGTGAGACTGCGCGTCATCTGTAAAGCCCTCCCATACGTCGCCATCGACGCTGCTACCTGCGCGCGACAAAGGCCTATCGCCATGGACGGCGACTGGGAGGAAGTCGCTTTCACCTTCGTCTTCAGTTCCAGAGATCTGCGTCCATTCAGAGTCGTAGTCAGACACGCTCGACGTGTCCTCGTCGTCGAGCCTTTCAGCACGAGATGACATTGGTGTCGCAGTAGAGGAGACCATGGGGGCGCTTTGCAAGGAGCGTTCCCTGGATTATTTATTGCGCCTCAGGGCCTCGTGCCTGCTTTCCCTTTTGGGCAGATGTTCTCTGATTTGCAGCGCCTTTGACTCGTCCTTGCTGCGCTCCCGTGTCCCCATTGCATACAAAATCTCAACAAAAAGCCAGAGATTCAGCCTTTTCGTCGGGAAAATGAGCTCGGAGCCCACAGTTTACCTGCCAGAAGATTTGGTCGTCCATGTCGCGCGGCACGCGGCGGTGGAGGATATCTTTTCGTTGAAGCAAGTACGTCCAACAACGGTTGTGCATCGTTGCAACGTCGTGCTCGAATCTCACATTTGATCTATGCCACGGCATGACACGATATGAAGACGTGTCGAAGCATATACGCTTCAGTCAATGCGGACTACCTTTGGCATCAGATTCTACCCAGAGAAGATATTCCTCTCGCAACGCCTCTGCACCGCGACATCCTATCCTACTCTGCCGCGGAAATCCAGAGCCACGTCCTTCGTGCTTTACGGTTGCGCTCCAACTGGTCGCAGGATTTGCCTACCATTAAGAAATGGGCGTCTCCGAAACTCGAGGAGCTTGATGGGTCTCATGACATTTTGAAACTCGTGAATAACGGTTCCATCTTGGTGGCCATCAAACGAAACCGATATCATAACGCGTCGATGACCGTGTCGGCGTTATTGCTTGAAGACATACAGAATCCCCGTCTACTCGTACACTACACCTCCCCAGTTCTGCTCAAGCAGTATGAGGCCACGATAGACGAAGCCGGAAAGTCGTTGCTTCTAGCTGCCGCCGTATCCAAAGGAAACACCGAGTGCGTCTTCAATCACAAGTTTTTTGCATCTTCTTATACTTCAATTTGTACAGAGTTTTGCAAATATACCGAAGTTTGTTCGCTGAAACCGCGTATTCCATCTCAACTTTCGAAATGCCTTACGAATTCGAGTTAAAACAGCAAGGTCTCTTTCATAAGGTGTCCTTGCAAGGAACATTCGTTGCATCTGTGATCATGGGTCACGTCCCCGAAGGCGCAAATAACGTATCTTCGATACTGTTGGCAAACTGGGAGACTGGAAATCAGATCACACTATTTCCTCCTCTGAATGAGGTACGACGCGAAGCACTCCTTGCTAAATAATCGTTTAACTTACAGCCGTTCAATAGACCATAAGGGAGAACATGGACATAAAGATCATATACCCTTATCTCGTTATCATTGCGGCTTGCAATACTGAGTTGCGCGTCATATTGGTCCCCATAGGCGTTATCGAACATGGCTCTCATTTGGAAAGTCCCAACATCAGCTGGAAGAATCGCCGAACACTCCCCGATTTTCAGTCAATAAAGTTTCCCTGTATGGATTTCTACGAAATATGCATATCGGATATCGCCAGCGTCGGGTCGTTCCCCATTCTATCCGTCATCGCATTTCCGAGTATATCAAGAGACGATATATTCCAGTCCAAGAAGGCGATGTTATTGAGGATCAAACTCGACACCGATTCCGATGATCTTCGCGATTACGAGCACCGTGATCGAACGGGTTTATCCGGCGTTATGAACAATTTCGACGTTAGGATGGAGTCGTACCCGGAATACGTGAGTCTGGGTACAACAGGTCGTCGCGCGGTTTGGTTGGAGCAATCATTGAAGTCGGACTATACCCAAGTAGTTCGAATGAGCTGCAGTGAAACACCGAACGACTCGCCTCCTTCTCTGAAGATTCTCATCCCTCCAGAACCCCAACTCCCCTTCAAACCGAGTGCTTGTAGGGCGCTTGCATTTGACGAGGCCTCGGGGAGGGTATGCCTGGGATCGTATAAGGGAGAATTATTCATCCTAGACTACGCATAGGTATGAATGCACCCTCAATATCGGACTCTCTCACTCATTGCGTATCAAGGTTAAGAATATGAATTATGCATGTAGTGAACCATAAACGGTTGGGCCACTAGGATGCATTGAAAGCAACTGCTTCCTTCTAGACCTTCCCTATGAACTGCTTCTTTCACTCCGGACTTCCATTATCGCGACATTCCGGCTATCGACGAATCCTGCGAATTAAGGCGAAGGCATTGTGATACGTGCACATGCTCAAATTCCGAAGAACTCCGCAATTCGGGAAGCCTGCTGCTTAGCAGGAGGATTGTTCCTCTCACTCCCATGGCGGGGATGACACGCAAGAACAAACGTTACGTTACGATATTATCGCAAATCTCAGCTATCGGGCAGAGGCTCTCGGGTCGAACGCTTCGTTCGGGAGAAAATCTCGTGACATGACAAAGGAAAGAGCGTGTCCACTGTACGTCTCCGAGCGAAACTCTGAGCGGAACTCGCCACTTATTGACGCCTATAGACGCCTATACACACAATTTGCCGGAACCCACATTCTCCCATCAATCTCAATCGAGATGCGAATAGTCCCAATCCCTTCCACTTTCCATGCAGCCCACTTGACCGCTGGTTTGGCTGGTAATAATACGCTCAATGCCGGCCACTCAAGAAGTAGCCGTGCCCGGTCTATCCGGACAGTTAGCGCAGAGGGGGACTGCCTCGGTTGGTGCAGTTGAGTGCTGCCCGACGCTTCGACATTGAGTGATCGACCTTTCTTTGATTTGGTTCGCAGTCCGTTCGCGAGCTGCCGTGTGCTGGCCGCAATAGCTGACGCTTCCCAGAACGACACATGGTCTGAATGCCGGAGGAGATACTTATAGTCTTCTCTCCTGCGTTCGGCAATCTTCCTCGTCGGGCTGCTTATAAGTAAAAGTGCGGTGCGACGGCCACCAGTGCAAGAGTCACCAGGTAAGCTCCTCGTCTTGATACCAACAGCCATCTCTTGCTGATGCAGTGTAGTCGTCTCGCAACGAACAAGATCCGGAGCATAATATTCGATCTGCCATTTCTGTCGCAGTCAGACTTTGCGATCGGGCACGGCAGGTGAAAGGGCTTTTCCGCAAAAAATCCTCCCGAGTAGGGCGTCTACTCGCCATTTCCGCAACAGCTCACCACTTCATCTTTCTGCAAGTAAGTTCCCGATCCTCATGAACGACAGTACGATTGTGGCATTGTGCTCACTTGAGACAGGTAGACCGGACAGCGTTACGTTAAGATCAGCGATATTAAAGAATAAGATCGAACTGTAAGCCAGGAACACCTATAAACTACCGCCCGCACCAGAGGCACCCCCACCACGCCAACTCGAGCCTCTCGATGTCTTTCCGCTACTACCAACCTCCAAAGGTTACTCCAAAGCAAGAAAGTGATGACTCTAGTGACTCAGAGTCGGATGCTGGTCATCGGCGTAGATCCCGGAACGAGATTTCGGCAAATAAAGCGGCATTAAATAAACGGTACGGGCTCGATGTTTTGTTGCCTGTATACGGCGCTCATACAGATGTTTTGGAAGGGCTGGCGCATGTGTGCACTGCAAAAGTCTAAAGGTAATTCTTCAATAATTGACGGGTCTCGAAGTGTTTTATTTCTAACTTATGATGAAAAGGTGAAATGCAACTTCATCGCGGGGCAAGAACCGTGTCAGAGATGTATGGTGAACAAATTGGAGTGCGTTGTGTATGGAAGAAAGAAGCGTCGGGCGGTAGCGTGCGTACATGTTGCTTTGCCCGAAAACTTCAATCTAACGCTCATCGATTACAGGACTCACGAGGAACTCGTTCTGCGCTCTCACCGACAGGACCAAGAAATCTCACAACTGCTTCGTCAATTTGATCAGCTTACAGTGGAACGTCAAAGATCACTGTGGCTATCAAAAGCGTGTAGAGGCCCGATCTCGGAGGACTCTTCTCAGACCAGTTCACGAAGTTCTGAAGGAGGCAAGGAAGCGCTCGCGTGGTCCTCTTCGTATGGCCACCGCTCTCCAAATAATGCGGGGTACCCCACACATGCACCCTTAGGCTCTCCGCCGGCGCCCAGGCGACCTAGTTCTTTAGAATGGCTTCACTACTATCCTGATAGTGAGTTTCTTTCTTACTAATGTCGATATCTTATTTAACGCCAAGTTTGCGGCAAGGCTCGGTGAATGAAAGATCGCCGCTACCTGAGTTGGTTGCCACTGGCTTCGTCTCATCGGATGACGTCCAGCGCCTCTTCAATTTGTACGCCTTTCATTCTCTCTACCGGACCCATGTGTTGACATTCAATTCGAAGGTTCTTCGATCATATAAATGTCAGTCCGTCCGGTCGCGCGTTTCAGCGTCCAGCTTACGAACTCCACCTTTCAGCCGTATTTCTCCATCTTAGATCCTAATCTCCACACCCCAACGAAACTGTTATGGCACCATCATTTTCTATTCACAATTGGTGAGCGTTTTCTCTCCACCAAAAGAGATGTTCTGACCAGAAGTCCAGTCTGCACTTGCGCGGCTCGAATCGATGAGCACTACTTCAAGATTTACCCCGCGTTCGTCGAAGTTGCTCGAACTTGTGCGGGAAATGCTCTAGTTCAAGCGAACAAGGATGTCGCGGATTGTCAAGCGTTTCTTCTTTGTGCCGTTTACCAGACGCCAAAGAAGAAATGGGAGGATCAACGTGGATGGTTGTACATGGGTATCGCGTTCACGTACGTCTGTCCGATAACAACTGCCTACCTGCTAACGAAGAAATTCATAGGCTTGCGCAAGAGCTGAATCTCGGGAACGTCAACCCAGTGCCGGGAATGTCTGAACGCGAACACCTTAATCGTATTCGAACTTGGTTGAACTGCTATTGCGTTGACTGGTCTCATGCAACACAGTTTGGCAAGCCCGCCATGATTTCCGTGGACGACTTTACTGCGCGCTCGTGTCGAGAGTGGTACCGGTCTTCCAGTTGCAACCTCGCCATCGACGTTCATCTCGTGGCATACGTGGAGATGCTCCGAACGATGGGTCACTTCAAGAAGGAAATGACGCGGCCAAACCTTCGTATTGTACTAACCTTCATAACATATACATTCGTTGTTTTAATCAAACGATTATATTCTAGGAGGAAGTTCTTCGCATCGCCTTCTCATGCTATGACAGATTGGCAACTCTTTCAAGAGAGTGGTCGGTGCGGTTTGCAGAGCACCCAGAAGCCGATGGTACGTCTCTACTACTAGTTTTCCACTTCAACGTATTCGTATTGAACGGATGATATTTTTGTAGCTTGGATGTGCCCTTATCGTTCGGATCTGAATCGCATGTGCGAAAGCATTTAGCTGGCTTATACTCCGCGACTCATAATACTTTCTTGTGCAGGATAAACGCGTATAATCGTCTTGTCGTCTTGTCCTATGGCTTTCAGAAAGCTGTCGCTGCAAAGGGAGTATCGCGGGACGAGAAAATTGTTCGCATGGTACAGCGTTTTACAATCGAAGTGTACATCTATGGAGTCTTATATTTCTACTTTCGCAGTGCATTGAGACAGCGAAAGAGGTCATCGACGGTATGACCAAGAAGCTGTATTATACTGGAATGTTGAAGTACAGTATGGATGTGAGTTTGGTATCTCCTCTCAGAATAATTCATGCTCAATATTCTGGTCAAGGCTCATCTCCTCTTCGTTACTTTCGCAGCCGGATTTCTGCTCAATGTATGTGTCTGAAATTTGACGAGCTAACATAGCTTACTGACCCATTTTTCAGCTTCTCAACCCGAAGTTTTCCGTTTTGCTATTTCCCACAGACGAAGACGACATCATCTACTCTGTGGTCGACTTGGTCAAGGTTCTTCAATCGGATCAAGTTAAGCTCAGCGAGCGACATGCACCTGCTCTTTATGCCAGATACTTGACGAAACAGTTGAAGAGGGTTTCGCCGGACGCTCTTCGCCTGCTTGAGTTGCCTATGGCACCCCAGTACGATCCTCGCCTTGGATCAGGTCAGAAGATTCTGCCAGATACGAAGCAATGGACGACATACAGTTCGAACGCTGGTGGGGTTGGAGCCTTTCCTGCTCACGCCACCACGCAGCATTTGAGTGGATCGGCTTCGCCAACTCCTGCTGATGAGCAATTCTATCAACTGGGCGGTTTCGATATGGATTTCTCTCTTCCCTACTTCGTGGAGATGGTCACCGACCAATCCAAGCCTTCTCCTCCACCTCAGGACAGCGCGGATATGTGGTGGCAAAGCTCATTCCCAGTGGGCCATTCCGATCCTTCAGTCACCGATTGGCCCATGGCTCAATTCGAGAGTCTACCGACTCGACAAACTCATCAAACGGTGAGCAGTTCTCTTTCTTTTGACATGAATCCCTTTTCTTACGCGTTCCCATCAGCAGCGACATTGAAATGATTTCGAAGCGGCACTTGTCCACAGATAATATCCGACCATGATATATACGCTAAACCTCTTTACTCTCCGTTTCATACCAAGCAACGACATCTATCTCGAGGACATCATTTCAAATACGGTTCGGCCTTACGATACTATCAGAATATTGTGATATAGCTTATGGGACTGAAGGGGTGCAATATTAGTGAGGCGTTGGATGCGAACTTGAGAGGGCGTCGCTGTCTTGATTCTAAGCGGCATTTAGCCTTACAAGACCATCGATTGTACACGCTATCGTACTAGAACTTTGGTGAGTAACGCAGTGCATCAAATTGGGCGATGATATTCTTGTCCTCAGTTGAAACCCGGAGTAGCCGCCCAAGGAATCTGCCAGCGACGCTCCGGCGACCATATCGTTTTGTCCGGAAGCCCTGATCGACAAATCACCACGCTCTAGAGGCCCTTCGAAGGGTTCGATTGAGCTTAATCGAATCAATGACATTCTGGTGGAGAGTTGCGGATAAAGTGGAGGGTGATTGAAGACGGATTTAGGCGGACGATATCGTATGCATGTGGTCCTCCACGTTCACAACTTTACTTCCGTCAATAGTAAGTTTATGAAGTTTTTGAGTAGCTTTCGTCATCCTGCTTTTCATCATCCGTGCCTCGTTGCAGACACGAGACCATCCCATTACCACACCGTTATTGTTCCGCGAGGCGCTGGCATGGGGCGACACACATACAACTTTCACTAGGTCCCCCTAGACGGCTTACGATGGTTTCAAGCTGGAGACCTGGTCTCCTTCCGCCGATCCTTCTTTCTCAAATCCTATCGCTGCTTTTCACGCCTTATCACGTTGGTACGGTTGGGCAGCAGTGCAGACTGACATCGCCCTCGCGTTCGCAGGATGCGACTCCGGATGATCCTTTCCCAAGCGGTTCACCTTCTAGTAATAACGGTACAAATGGTACTATTATCCCAGAAGGGAGTCCATTCGTATACGGAACCGATGTTATCCGAGGAGTAAATCTGTGCGTGTAGATTTTGCTCAATTCCAAAGAACCCAGTGGGTGGGTTATACCATGCAAAGTTCCCGCTTACACGAGGTTTCTGCGTTTCAGGGGTGGCTGGTTCGTGTTAGAGGTGAGCAAAGATCATTCGATCAGAGCGTATGGGATGGTTGAACGCTACTCTAGCCTTGGATAACTCCAAGTATATTCAACAACACGGGGAACGACGACATCGTCGACGAGTTCACGTTTGGCCAGCTTCAAAGTTTCGACGTCGCCAATCAGACACTGCAACAACACTGGGCAACTTGGATCACCGCTGACGACTTCGTCGCTATACAGGAGGCGGGTTTGAATCATGTTCGGTGTGTATTTGTCTGTATCGTTTTCTGATGATTTTACAAACGATGAGAAAAAACTGCAGAATACCGCTTGGATTCTGGTCGGTTGCCAATCGATAACCAGTCGGTCGCACCTTACATTCCTGGTGCTTGGCCATACCTGCTGAAAGCACTCAATTGGGCTAAAGCGAACTCACTCAATGTCATTCTCGACCTGCATGGTGCACCAGGCTCGCAAAATGGGTACGACAATTCAGGCCAACGAACAAGCCAACCAGTTTGGGCGACGGGGAACTTTAACGATGACGCTAATATTACCAACATCAATCGTACTATCCAAATCCTCACCTTCATTACGTCGGAAATCGGAGGCATGGTCGACGTGCTTGAGCTTCTTAACGAAGCAGCTGGGTTCGAGGGTGCACAATGGGCGGCCGCCATACGGCAATTCTTCCAGGACGCTTATTCGGAAGTAAGGAATGTCTCCAGGCCAGACATGAAGATAATGATTGGAGACGCCTTCCTTGGGGTGGATAGCTGGCAGGACTTCTTGACGTCTCCATCAGCGCAAGGCGTATTAATGGACTATGTGAGTGTGTAAGGCATTCCTTCGAACAGTCCGATGTCGGGCATCTTCGGGGCATTTTCCGTGTCACTTATTCTTGTCTTCAGCACGAATATCAGATCTTCAGTGTCCCGGAGTTGCAGAGGACCCAAGACGAGCATATCAGCGTGAGCGTGTCTTCTTTTTTTCAGATGACGTTACCTCTCGATCTCACCCGCTCTTCTCCGCCACAGTTTGCTTGCTCACTAATACCAGACCTTAGTAATTTCAACAATCAGAACCTTTGGACAGTTCTGGGCGAGTGGTCTGCTGCGTCGACGGACTGTGCTTTGTGGCTGAACGGGCGAAATGTCGGGTCAAGATGGGATGGAACCTGGTTTCCCGGTCCTGGAAGCCCCGTGCTAGGTTCTTGCGCCGGTCTCACAGGTGACTCGGGGAACTTCTCCAGTGATTACAAGACGTTCTTACGAAAGTACGTCACGCATCGATTGTTTCGGTGCCCAATGCGAGCTCGTCTCTTAATTTGTCTTTCCAGATACTGGGAAGTGCAGGTCGATATCGGCGAGAGTGTACAGGGGTGGGTATGGTGGACCTGGAAAGTATGTCTGTTTGTCCGACCTATCGCTGTTCCTTCTTCTCGCGGAATCTGACTCGGGGCTTTACAGGCCGAAAATGCAGACGAATGGGATTACCAGAAAGGCCTTGCGGGTGGATGGATTCCGCAGGATCCGACAGAAAAATTGTACCCTGGCTTGTGCAGCACGAATAGCACGTCCGACTAAACAGCATAATACTTTCTTGAACCAGGTAAATTGAAGATATGAAGGTTCAGCTTACCTTTCCACTGCGAGAGCTTCGGCTGCTTCCGTTGTGCATGTTCCTTTTGTTGCGCAGAACATGGGTTAGACGTTACGTTGCTCCGTGCGCCTCCTCGATTTGATGCGACAGTGTTTCGCGGGCCGTTCTAGTCCTTCACTTTGCAAGAAACTTAATATGCGAAAGGGACGAGCTCCAGCGATCAACATGCGTCTTTCATAGCAATCTTCCTATCTGCATGACATATTGATCCAATGCGTCCTGTTTAGCTCATATAATCGCAGTGTGGCTACTGGACTCAGACCGGGTCCATTGTTGACTCGTCTTCTACGTCTTTCACCAAGCATGGATCGTTATGGACGACCTTTCTATTATAATCACATACCACTTACTGGTACCTATCCTGGATTTCCTCAAGCTCCGCCGATTCTCGACCCATATTCAGGATTTGGAGGGATACGACGTCCTCATGCACCCTCGCATTTTCAGCAACAGCAACAAGCGCCTATGTCTGATTCCATGTCAGCAGGTCCCTCTTCTACGGTGGACAAGGGCAGCAAGTCACGAAGTGAAACTGAAGTTAAAGTACGTGTATCCTGGAAGCCCTCCGTCATCGCCGAGATGAGAAATAGACCGAGACGCATAAAGTCTTATGTGCACCCAGCCTATCAAGCCTCAGAAAGAGAATTCCGCCTTATGATGTGGGAGGCGACAGATATAGTGATCAGGCATTTTGAAGATAATTTGAAGCGAGAATTCACCAACTGGATCAAGAAGCATGGCAAAAGTTTTGCTGGGCATACGCTACATATTGATAGTCAAGGACACCTGAATATATCGGTCGAGTAGGTCACAGAATCTCTCCAGGAGCCTTTGATTGACTTTCTCTGGGAAACAGTGATGTTTTACTGCCAGCGGCAAATTCACACTTCGAGAAACTTATGATATCCTTCGTCGTGTTGAATGGGAGTGGGTCAAACGCGATGACGCGTAAATCGTTCATAATTAAGGCCTATCCAACTGAAGATGAATTGAAGTGGGCAAATATACTAACATGACGACATCTCTCGAGTGTTACTAGTACTCTATTACTACTCTATGTGTTAATCAAATTCCAAGCGTACTGTTCTGTACTTCCACCAGACTGTCCAGAAGAAAAAGGTGGCATTCTATGTATTCCTAACATTACTTATTGATGGTCACGTCTTAGCTGTAAATAAGCTTGTCCAATAGTCAATATTTCCTGTTTGATACTTCACTACCTACTAGTTCACTGCTACACCAGCAGGTTCCAAGTCGCCAGCCAGGACAACCAAGCGCTTATTATTAATTAGAAAAGCGCTCGGCGGCCCGGATATTCCCGGGCCCGGGCCAGCTCACCGTGACGTGTTGCCAAGTGCGAGTCTTGCCGAAGTCAACGCTCAACATCCAACCACAAGGTCCACAACATCACAAGCTATGTCGAAAGATATTGGTACTTGACGGGGAAGATGTAGTAAGCCAATATGACGGTACTGGTCGCGAATCTCTGGATCCTTTTGGTGTGCGTAATTCAATTTTGCTTTGGTTCGCTTCGCTGTCTTTGCGTTCGGATTCTGCCAGAAATTGCGATGACTTAAGCCGCTTTCACAAAGCCCTAGTGCTCCGCCAATGCATTCTTACCTATCCGCTTGACGACAAAGCGTCGACCTCGGTGGGCTGCTAGGATGTACAAATCGCAAACTACTTTTTTGCTCGCTGCACAATTCGAGTTCCGAAGCTCAACCTCAGGCCGACAATCCGTGTTTGTGCCGTATCTTAGACGTTTATCTGTTTCATAAAGCGAGTCTTTGCATCCAAGCTTCCGTATATAAATCAGAGGTAAGAGACTAATGTCTGCTTGCGTAGAAACCGCTGACTCGTAGACATCTGGATGGACCGAAGCCAATATGGCTACTACGGCCAAAATCCGAACAACATGCGGCACTCCATTTTCCCAAATGCTACCGCTGGCGGCTATGGTGGCCTAGCTCCATTTATTCCCGGGCAGCAACCTTCTCAAAACCGTCTCGAACTGCCCTCACTTGGGGGTCTTCCACCGTTGCACACTGACTTCACGCGCCAGCGTACTATGAGTGGTGTACACATGTCTTTGCCTGACCTTCCAACACTTGGACAACCTCTGTCTTATTTACAGACACGTCCTCGCGTCTCAAGTATGAATCTACCGTTGGGAGGTGGCCTTCCCGGAGGTTCCGTATATGCCCCTCAACCCCTTCCTGGAAACTTCAGGCCGCGATTGGCATCGAATAATGGACAGCTTCCCGGCGGCAGAACCGGAGGCTACGCAGGAGAGGCACAATATATGCGGCCTTCGATAGGCCAGACCGCATTACCTTCGAGACTCGGGCAACCTTCCTCAATAACACGTCCTGCATCGACACGCCCCGGGATAACCTCCCAAAGTAGGGTGTCAGAAGTGATGGTTTCGTCTAAAGGAGACGTAGGAAGAAAGCTTCGAATCAGTCTCGGGAATCAGATAACCTTCGATCAAAAGGCTCTCGCATCTGCAAACTTGTGGAATGCAAAATATTCAGAGGACAAAAAAATCGATGCAGAAAAAATCGTGGAGAAATTTGAAGACCATCTTAAGAAGGAATTCCGACGATGGATTCGAGAGCGCGGCGTTCATCTTGGGAAATACAAATTACAGGTCTCAAAATTAGGTCGCCTTTGGATATCGGTCGAGTACGTATGATGGCTATTATGATTATCCTTTGTGTTTCCTCTGAAACTTCTTCAATTTATGTGACCTCAGTGACGTCGAGGTTGGGAATCATTTGACGTTCATAATTTCCATCCAGACGACACTTCCTGGAATGACACTCAGCAATCCCGGTCAAGAAAATCCTTGCGCTGCTACAAATGTGATATTTAGCCTCAGAGACGATTTCAAAGCTGAAGACCTCTATTCTGCCATGATACAAACTAGAAGTGTAAACAAAGTGGATTACGAAGGGATAGAAGCGAGGGTGTTTGACGCGCTTCATATGCCACCTCCATTCCAGTACAGTACTTATAGTAGGCTTCGCTGAAAAAAGCAGATCATTACAATATTCTTCTTACTGGCACAGACTAGTATCCGAATGCAAAGATAATTGATTAGCTATTTTGAATTTTTAACAAACCCCCGTGATAAAGCAATGCGGAGTGCTACGGGCGTTCAAAAAAGCGCCCGTTGACCTATTTTGGAAAAGTGTTGTGTGGTCACAGCTTGAACTTGTACTCGAACGTCCAACATCTCGCAACATCGACGCAACGCTACTGGTTTGGCTGCAGTATATGGTGGTATTCGTGATCATAAGATTGCTGTTTAAACGATGAAAGATGTGCTGATGTTCGTTTTCACTTTGCTTGGACTGGGAGTAAATTGTTTCTACTGCCAGTGAAGCCTCGCTTGCCATTTTGTCATACACCACGACAGGGTCATCCCGGATATCTCCCATTAACTGTACGCGATAACGATGTTGCTATAGCACAGGTAGTGAGTTATTCCTGGAAATACTAAGCACTTTTATTTGATTCCGCAGGAGAATAACAAGACATTCATCATCGCTATATCATCCCTGGAACAATGTTTCGCACTTCATATTTGCATTATAGGTCCGGGAAAGAAGTTTTCGTTGAAATTTATGGTGTGTTGCCATTCGTATGGCATATAAAAGAGCCATCCTCTGACGGTACAAATATTGACTTCACTTTCTTGCCCTCACCGCACTGCAGAATCGAGGATGTACCCAAACCAGCCTTCCTCTTACAACACTCTGCGTCGAGCTCCGAGCTTCAGTAACTCTGGGGCCCAAGGCAACAATCAATATGGCCAACCTCAAGCTTCAGATCCATATAACACTTTGCGACGAGCTCCAAGTTTTCAAGTTGGAAATGCCGGCGTCTCAGGCAACATTCAACATGGCCAACCCTCAGGCTTGTACAATACAGTGCATCGAGTTCCAAGCTTCAGTAATATTGGCGCCCCAGGAAACAATCAATTGGGTCAGTATCCAGGCTCATATAATACTTTGCGTCGAGCACCAAGTTTTGGTAATGCTGGGGGCCACGGATATACTGCGTCGATGCCTGGCGCGCCCAGCCTGAGACCTTCCTTTCCCTCACTACAGCCTCTAGCAGACAGCCTCCCATCACTCGGATCTCCGAGTCTTCCTGGGATCCCATTATATGGAAATCCATCTGGTGTACCACGCCAGCGTGCCATGAGTGGTACACAAAGACCTTACAACTTGCCCTCGCTTGGACAACCTTCGTCTTACTTACCGGAGCGTCCGCGATCGAGCATGAGTGGAAATCCCCCAAATTCTATGGGATACAGACCTCATGCTGGTCTCGGAGGGGGCCTCTCTGCCCTCCCTGGAGGCACGCACTATGGCTTTCAAGATCCACACAAAAGCTACATGCCGCAGATGCAAGTGAACTCTGGACGACCTACGACTCCAGTCTCTGGAAAATCCTCATACCCATTGGGCGCAAGTACCAGTGCGTCACAGTACCCCCCAACAAATTTCAGGCAGCCCCCGGCAATACCTCGCCCTTCCTCTGCGCGTCCTGTGGCTCCGGCGCGTGCAAGCAAGGCAAGTGGTTCAAGTGAAGGTCGCAACTAAAGGAAACGTCGCGAGGGAACTTCAGAATCAACTCGAGTATTCTGGCCAACATGGTCCCCAGGCCGTCGCTAATTATTTGGAATTCTCGAAGGAAAAGGAAAAGGAGGCGAAATGCATAGAGTCCGCTTTTGAAGCACGCCTAATGACACAGTTTGAGAGGTGGGTTCGAGGCCGCGGTGCAACTCTTAGAGGAAACAAACTGCACGTCACAGAGCTTGGTCGTCTCTGGATATCCGTCGAGTGCGTATGATTAGAAAAAA
Source organism: Schizopora paradoxa (assembly GCA_001020605.1). Taxonomy (NCBI): domain Eukaryota; kingdom Fungi; phylum Basidiomycota; class Agaricomycetes; order Hymenochaetales; family Schizoporaceae; genus Schizopora; species Schizopora paradoxa. The sequence goes on from KQ085907.1 coordinate 58,999, forward strand.
ATACACTTCGAGCTTTGCTAACTACTTTGTCTCTCTAGTGGTATCGGAAATGCTCCAAGTTCAGGCAAGTGGACGTTCCTGATATCACTACGCACAACACAACCGGGAGACATGCCCGGTATGCCCGGAGTACTAAGTGACACACATGCAAAGAATCTCAAAATTTATTTGAAAAATGACTTCAAAGCCGAAGAACTTGACACGGTCGACGTTAATATCGAGACTGTCTTGAACGTGGATTACGATGCGGCGAAAGCCAAGGTGGATGGGCTTCGTCACGCTCCAGTACCAAGTTACTATTACATCTAATATCAGAAATAAAACAGACGCGCGTCAGTGGCTACCCTACATAAAATAGAATTCATATTTTACTCTCAGAATCCACCGTGCCAGTGCGGGGTTCAAGGATGGCCTTCACGTTCAGGTACTAATTTTTTCGAAGCTCTTGCGCATGTCATTCATTAGAGCACTGTTACTGAAATTTACTGGAATGATGAAAACTTGATATAATCCTTCATGTCAGTGCAGTGAAGAATATCGTAAGAAATTGCCCTCTGAATTCCAATTCATTGACGCCGAAACTGAGCGCTTCGGACAAATTGCGACTGGCTAACTCCGCTTGGATTGTGTGCCCACGCGGCCGAGCACCCCATCAACATCGGCAGGACACGCACAGCGATGAACGACGACGACGACGACTTTGACACTTTCACCCAACAACGACAATTACCAACCTTGTATAAGACAGCTTGCAAGTCTTTCTACGACCATTGACATCGATTTTCAGACGCAATTTAGGAGCTTTTAATCTGGACACAATGTCTCGCGACTTACGATGAACGCCTCGTTATTCGACAGCCCTTTCATTCACCGCAGACGACGCCGCAGCGAGCGGTGAACTGTCTCCGACTTTCAGACTCCAGACACTAAGCTCTCCAACCAGGCGACGGCTCGGACGAGTGGGACAGGACGCCTGGGCCTTCAACTGTACCCGCTTTGCCACGATTGACGTCGTCTCCCAATCACATTCAAAGGGCAAGTGAATCTGAGAGCTTGAAGGCCTGCGAACTCGCTCTCTTTTTACTCGTATTTGAGGGAATCGAGTGCTCGAGGATTTACTGACAAGAGTAATGCTGCCTTATTCGAGCTTTGAACACAGTTTGACCTGGTCCAATTGAGTGGTAATGTCAGTACCTAATTTACCAGTGAATTGCTTCATTACATTTGCTTTACCATCACAGGTCCATGCGGTGCGGTGCGGCTCTGTCAATTTGGCTCAACGTATCTGTCTTACGGTGATTCTGGGCGTAAATGTATGGTGCGCGACGAGCAAAACTGTTTTGTTTGCTCATTTAACGTGTACATCATAGACCCATTGCATATCAATTTCTGGGTTACCGGTCCGCGAATGACAGCTTGCGCTGACGTGCCTGCGTTCGTACGTTTGTGATATATACGGCCCGGCGTTACGTTTTGGTATAAAACTCAAGAGCTCACGAACTTTTGGCTAGTCGGTAAACACACTAGTACTCCGAGAATGGACCCCAACCGTTATGCCGGTGGTTACTACGGATATCCCACGTACAACTATCGCAGTCGTACACCAAGCTTCGCTGGCAGCTATGGTGGAATTCCCGGGCCTTCATACAGCAACTTGCAAGGACCGCCCTCTCAAAGCTCCGAGGGTGAAGAAACTACTCCACGCGCCTCACTGCGTCCCTTTCCATTTGCACAGGAACGCCCTCGAGTATCAAGCACTATAAGCCGTCCCGCAAGTGCAGCTGGACTATACTCCGGAGTGGGACAGCAGCCTCTGACATCCACGCGTGCGCAGACTGCTAGGCCCATTGTTGCGTTACGAGAAGTAAAGGTTGTCACTAGGGGAGGCGTACTACTCAACCTGCGCAAGGGATTCGAGAAAATGGATCCATTCAACTTCGCCACCCGACCTGTTACGCAGATACATGCATATTCGGAAGCTAAGGAAAGACAGGCAAATAAAGAGGCGCAAGATTTTGAAGCTCATTTACAAACACAGTTTACGAGTTGGTTCCGAAGCCGCGGTGCAAGTCTAGGAGGATACAATCTAAATGTTACGAGAAGAGGGAATTTGTGGGTGACGATTGAGTGCGTATGACACTTCTTTACCCTTAGAGTGTCACTGATACTATTGCTTTTCTCTACAAAACTCAGTGATGTTGACTTCTCGGGTGGTCTGATGTACTTGGTATCAATCCAGACGACAATCACCGGTCTTGATTTCCGGTTTAGTGGGTGGGGTAGCCCTGGAGAAGAGACAGTGACGAATATAAAATTTTACTTGAGAAGAGACTTCAGAGCCGAGGATCTCCAATCCGTCAGGATAGTAAAAACTGAAGTCGTACGGAAAGTGGATCGCGATGAAGTAGACATGGCCGGAAAGGCTGCTATGCTCGGTATGTCCTTCACTAACCTGAGCATGAACTAGTATCGCATGTATTGGAAAATGGACATTGAAATGTCAAATAGATCTATGTCTTATTCCATAATAGCTCAATGAAAGACTGTCGGAGACTTGTCTCAACCATGCGCTTGAGAGGAAGAGCGTCTGAATTTACCTTTTGAATTTCAGATCGTTGACGTCAAAATCGAGCGCTCGCAGACCGATCGTGATTGGTCAATTAGCTGACACTAAGTTATAGCCGAGCCGAACGCCGCCGCACCCGAATAGGACCGCCATCGACATCGTCAGCACAGCGGCAACGACGACCGCTTCCTTGCTCACTTACGCCCATCCACATTTGCGCCTACGAGAGACTGCAAAGCTTTCTGCAGCCACCAAATACGGTTTCAAAACGCAAAGTAGGAGCTAACAATTTGGACGCGAACCTCTGAATCCAGGACACTCACTCTCATCTCCACGCCCATCTCATCGTCTCATAACCCCCGAATTGCGATGAACTCGTCGCTCTCCAACAACCCCTTCATCGAGCGCAACGACTCTCGCTACCCGGACATCCACACCTTTGACCAGGCGACGGGCGGGACTCCTGGATATGGGGGTGGGTATGGTGGGTATGGCGCGCAGGCGCAGCAGCAGTTGCAGTCGCCGCAGGGCTCTACGGGATACGATGGGGGGTACGGAGGCGGGTACGGCGGGTATGGCGCAGGCGGCGTAGGTGGCTATGGGAGTTCATTCAGCGTGGCCCCGCAACCTACTGGGTTCTATGGACAACAGCAGCAGCCGCAACAGCAACAACAGCAGTTTCAGCAACCTTATAACTCAGGCTCTGGGTATGGCTCGCCTGCGCCTCAGGTTTATCCCCAGCAAACGGGCTTCTATGGACAGCAGCAGCAGCAGCAGCAGCCTCAGTTCGGTCATCAGCAGCAGCCGTTCCAGCCTCAGCAATATGGATTACCCTCACAGCAATACCCAGGCATGTCGTCGTATCAGGGTGGGGATTACGGGAGCGGATTTCAGGGATATGGATACCAACAGCAACAACCACAGCAGCAGCAGCAGCAGCAGCAAGGACCATACTTGAATTTATCCGAGTTCGATCCGCTCATAGGGAGCGCCGTCGCAAATACACAAGGAGGTTCAGACTCTTTGGTAAGTTAAAAATGATATACGTTCCTTTCCTTTCCCGACGCATATACTCAGCTTTTCATCATTCGTATCTTCTAGGGCACAGGACCGAACGGCGCACTCCACCCTCTCAAATTTATCTACAGCAATAAAGCGGAATTGGAGAAATGGAACTCCGCCGCATGGAACGGTGCGGTGCAGGCGTTCGTGACCCTCCAGGAAGCTTGGGAGACGCACCGCAAGCGGTGTACAGATGCACAGATGCAGCCATATGTGAGCATGCAGCAGACGTCGAGATTGAAAGAGGTGAGTATAGACAGTAATACTTCCCGTAAGCGAGTGTGTAGTACTAATCACTATTTGCAAATCGACAAATAGCTACAGAAACTGGCGGAGCAGAATATTGGTGAGTAAATCATTCTTTTCCCTAATTCGTCCTCTGTATGTCACCGTTCTAACCTGTGTATATGCGTACAACAGACACCATCGCCGCCGCAACGCTTCAGATGAGCGAAGTGAAAGACAGATACCGTCAATCCCTCGACTTCTCCGGTCGGGATCAAGTGCGCCAGGCCTTAAATGCAGCTCTCAAGAATCTACCCTCATGGCCTCCGACTCCGCAAGAGCCTTTGATGTGATACCACCACTTACTTTCTTTGGGGAATCTTTATGGTGACTTGGTCTGGATTCGAAGTTGTGGGGAAGGATCCTCGTCAGGATCCTCAACATACCATGTTTTCTTGCTTTTATGTATGTAAATAACGAAATCGCCACGTCAATCTGTACAGTCCACACAAGCATGTACGCGTATTGTACAACAACAACAAATAGTAATGCATTGGATTCTCGATGAAAAACAACAAAATACAGGGGGTATGAATTCGAAAGGGCCAAGGACGAATTGGAAGTCACTTTGCGGGAGGGATTGACATGGAGTGAAGTAGAATCAAGCATAAACGAGCATGGCGGGGGAAGTCGATCGACGGGTTCACATTCGTTTATTGTCGCTTGGCGATCGGGGAGGGTACGAGTCCGAGAAGTCCGAAAACGAGGGCGTAGAGGCCTGATGCTGGTTCGAGGTCAGTAATCAATTTCTGACAGACGGAGAAATAAAGGAGAACGTACAGGCTGTCACGCCCTTGAAGAAACCAAGGTCCGTGAAATAACTGAGCGTGAAGGAAAGGAGGGGCCATCCGAAAACCATTAACGCTGTCAGCGTCTGCGGGAAGGGTGAGTTCGTTCGGACAGGATCTTAGAATGAGGAAACGTACGGGGACGACGAAGGCTAATTCTCCTGATTGGCGCCATTGGGAATACTAGGCGTAAAGTTGTAAGGATAATTGAAAGAAATATCTGGAATATATCGCGCACATTCGGTTGGACACCGCGTATCCAAGGGGCGAGAAGCAGGTAGAGAAATAGAGCAATGGTAGCGAGACCACACGTTAAGGACGTCCAAGCAGACATTCTGAGGGGTCGAGGGTTATACGTGGAATACATAGCGAAAATGAGAAAACGTACTTTGCCCACCCATGACTTTCAACTAGTCTCCAGAAACGCGCCAGTGTCCCGAGGAAATATGTGACCACACCGCCCGGGAGCACGAACTTGAGCTGCTTGAGCGTGTGGGTTGAAAGATGGGCACAAGAACGCGAGGCCTCTCTCGACGCTGACGAGTACCGGATCCTGGAGGTCGACGGGGAGGGTGGAGACGCTGCTTGTGATGCGGCCGATGGGTCCGCCATGGCCTCTATAGCGGTACGAGTAGTACCGTCGGCGAGCTGCAAACGAGCGTTCAGATGGTGGAAGCAGAAAGAGGACATGCGATTTATGAACACGAACAGACAGACGGGTGGAGGGCGGAGGAGAGTTGGACGAGTGAGTGAATACGTAACACGCTTTATACGTCGGAAACGAGGAGATAATTTCACGTTCCCCTCCGGACTCGCGAACGCTCCGTCACCGATTTCTTGACGTTCGCAAAGGCTAAGGACTTGCTACAAATTGATTTGACGTCGTGACACGCTCTGCTTCGACGACGACGGCGGCGCGATGGCCTGCAGATCACGACGAAGGGACAGGAGGAAGGAAGGCAAGGGCTGGCGAGTGAGAGCCTGCATGGAACCATTTGCTTCGATTTTCTCTTTTATCACATGCAACTCGTCTTCCCCCACATCGGCATCTGCCGAAAACTTCGATCGCCGACGCGTCTTTCCGTTTTCTTTTTGCAGCGAATTTGGTCGAGTCGCTCTTTCTCTCTTCGACCCCCATCTTCAATGTCTGTTCGCTTTGCTTCTCAAAATCGGCGATGGTTTATACCACAAGACAAGAGCGGGCAATAGGAGTATGACGACGGATGCAGGGACACGTCCGATTGTCGTCCTGTCCACGCGGTCGTCGCGGTGCTGAGATATCATTGGGTCGGGCTGGCTTACTATTTCTCGCCCGGCACTTGAAAGGACCGACTTTCTCTGGCGACGACGGAGCGGCTGATATTCATGTACAGCATATAAACGGAGTCCGAAGCACTTGAGCCCGGTGTAGGAGCCGTGGCTGGGCAGCAAGTGCATTCAAAAACACTCCGTCTCACACCTTTCTCAATTCCCCCATCTCCATCTTTTACGAACCGACGGCTATGGCTCTTCCAACAACATACACTCGCGTAGCTCTTGCAAATAGGCCGAGAGACTTCATAAATTCGGACACCTTCTCCACCGAAATTCAACGACTTGAAGACCTCAAACCATCAGACACTCATGTTGTAGTTCGAGTCGACTACATTTCGTTGGATCCCGCGATGCGTGGCTGGATCAATGAGAAGGGGTCGTACGTCTCCGCAGTGAAGATCGGGGAAACTATGCGCGCTTTTGGGTTTGGGACGGTGGTGAAGGTGAAGGACGGGAAGACGGGTGGCTTGAGGGTCGGTGACACCGTGAAAGGACAGATGGGGTGGGCGGAATACAGGCTTTTGAGGGAATCAGAGTTAGAGAAATTAAGGTCAGCATACCCCATAACTTTAGATTTGACATTGTCTTCATATACTTCTAGCATACAACGAGGGCTAGACGTTCTGGATTACCTCGGTCCTCTCAGCTACCCAGGTCTGTGTTCAAACTTATTTGGTCTTGACTGAACTTCGACTCACTGTCTCATAGGATATACTGCGTACTTCGTGAGTATCTTTCGCCTTTCAGTCATTGAATGGACTATGATTACGATCATGCCACCGCAGGGTTTATTCGACGTCGGTAAAATTAAAGCCGGCGAAACGCTAGTTGTCTCCGGTGCTGCAGGTGCAGTCGGGTCCATCGCCTGCCAAATAGGCAAACTTAAAGGCTGTCGCGTTATCGCTATCGCCGGCTCTCAAGACAAATGCGAGTGGCTCGAGAATGAGCTCGGCGTGGACAAAGCTCTGAACTACAAAGACGGAGATTTCTATAAGAAATGCAAGGAGATCTTTGCGGCGAGCGGGTCTGGAGCTGACGCTGGAGGGTGGGATGTGTATTTTGATAATGTCGGAGGGGACATGCTGGACTTTATGCTTACGAGGATGCGAAAGGGGGCTAGAGTTGCACTTTGTGGTGAGTATCACTATAGATTCTTCCTTGGTTTTGCAAGCTAACTTCAGAAACTTCAAGGGACTATCTCGCAGTACAGTGCGTTTTCTTTAAATTGAAAGAACACAACGTATATTCATTTTTTTCACAGACTCGTCAAAGCCCAAAGGCCTGGCGTCTTATACAAATCTGATCGTTATGCGCGCAAGGATCGAAGGATTTCTAGTGTACGGTATCAATCACTCTTTGTCCCGAGCATTGACAACTCACCAGATACCATATAGAATGGATTACGCTTCTAAATTTGCCGAAGCTGAGAGGGAGATGGCGCAGTGGATACTGGAGGGTAAATTGAAGCGCAAGTACCACGTCGTCGAGGGCCTTGCGAAGGCTCCAGAAGCGATCAACCTACTGTTTACTGGGGGGAATACCGGAAAACTGTACGTATCGCTCATACGTCATACGCCATCTTCTGTGGATTCATGCTGACTGTGTCTCAGTATTGTGAAGGTTTCCAAAGGTGCATCGAGCCGACTATAACTTAAGATTAAATTATATGGGCAGACTACAGTAAGGTCTCTGAAAAAGATTCTTTGCAACATTCCTCTTTCAATCTTTATAGAAGGGGTGAATGATTACGGACGGGAGACTTGGGTTGCTGCATTCAACGAAGCTTCGACGAGGTCATCCCATTTACTCGTTTACTGAAAAGCTTCTCGAGTGCGGTGTATGTATTGCAGACGCCCACGTAGATCGCAACCGACACGGACGTCAAGGTTTCTTTGCGATACCTTCGTGAAACGAGGCACTACGCGAGCGCAGAATTGCCTCATTCGCGCATTAATCTTTGAATTGTTAGTTTCAAGTACCGCATCCAACTTGGTAACGATACATATCTTCGAGGTGATGGGGGCAATTGATGAGAGGAGAACGCACTGAGCTACTCCGCTACATTTACCAGCTGTGCTCTTTGCTTCGGGCTTCATAATACAAGTCTTCTCTCTCCTTTAGTTGTAAATTGAATACAAGGTAGGTATTGGCTATACAATGCGTCTTCAGAAAAATACAATCCTCCGCAAACCGAAGAAAAAAGAAATATAAGTGTGAATCAGCGTTTGTGTACGCGTATTTGGAGCTGTGGCTGATACTTTGTACCACCGCCTTGCGCTCGCCGTCGCCGTCGTACTCGCCGTCGTCGTCGTCGTTGTTCACAGCGAGCACTGTTCTTCTTCACTGCGCCCTTCGTAACGCCAGGCTGCTGTTCTATATGTTACCTGCCTAGGTGAGCGGTCATATGTCCGGTTTGCGTTTGCACTGTCATTCTAATTTGCATCCCGCGCAGACGGAAGGTGATATCTCGTCAAGGCATTTTACCCTTCAGCAACAGACAACTTTGCGACTCCGCAGCTGTCTGTTCTCCATTTACTCTTTAACTTCTGTGTACCTCTTCCCCTTTTCGTTCGCTCTCATCATCCACATTTCCGTCAAGTTGACTTGACATGGCCAGCATTCGAACCTCGAAGGGAGCTCCCATGAAGAAGGGGCCCGATGGTCAGGGAAATAACACGCCCGCCAGGTGCGTTCATACTCTCTTGACTCGTTCGCAGCGCGGTGGCAGCTGACATGCGTCGCCAAATTCTCTGTGAAGACGAGCGCCTGCCTGGGGCCCGAACCGTGGCTCGCCTTCCCCCGCACCACAATTCAACAACAACGCGGGAGCAGGACGCGGCGCAGGCGGCGCAAACGGATTTCCTCCTCTCGCAGGACAGGCCAACGGAAAGCCGGCGGGGACGAATGCATGGGGTTCCACGGAGGACAAGCAGCAGTTGTTGGCGAGTTTGGCTGGGAGCATCGTACGTCGTAGCTTTCCTTCCACCATTTTTCCATGGCGTATATCGCGTCCAATTCGCTGAATTCGTGCCTTAGAACACTGTTATCATCGTCACGCTGAAATCAAACACCCGTTTTGAGGGAACATTAACCGCAGTCTCGCCTTCTGCTTCCGATGATGCCAGTATGTTGGAATCATCATTTTGATAAAGCAACCGCTCACTTTCACGCTCTTGTCTCCTTTGCTGCTACCTACGTCCATTTTGAAAGGCCTTACACTAAAGAACGCGAAGGATTTGTCGAACCCCCAGACACCAGTAAAGGACACCTTCAAGATACAGGCCTCTAACGTTCAGTCGTTTACTCCTGGCGCTGCTCCAGCGGCTAACGGTTCAAACAAAAATGCTGACTGTGAGTTGCCCCCTCATCTGATGAGTTGCCCTAGAAGCGTCGGAGTTTCCAATAATGTATGCATCCGAACCGAGCGCTTGATCATGCCCGTCCTCTCGGAAGGCGTGGCGTTTCGTAGAGCGCTCCTCATTTAGCTTTCTTTTCAAGTGGCGAAAATCCATTACTCCTTTGTTTTCTTTCCAATGGTTTCTGGCTCTGAGCCAACTTGCGTTGCAGCTTTCCGCACAGATACAGAGATATCTCGTCAAGGACCGAAACGCGAACGCGAATTACAAGCCTGGCAGCCAGACAGCTCAGTTCCAGATCCCGCATCCGCTCTGAATCTATCCCTTAACGGTGCACAACGCGACGATGTCACATTCGGTCCTAATGCTGGAACCGGTGGCGCATGGGATCAGTTTGCGACGAACGAGAAATTATTCGGCGTCACTACTTCCTTCAACGAAGATGAGTATACGACGAAGCTGGATAGGTCTGCAAAGGATTACAAGGAAAAGGAGAAACGCGCGGAGAAGATTGCCGCTGAGATCACCGGAGTGAGCACTGCTGTTTCGTGTCGGCCGCTTGTTCTTTTTGCTGATCTATCTTTCAGTCCGCGGTCACAAACCCTCACATCGCCGAAGAACGCAACTTAAACGTAGATGATTCTGGTGTCAACGAGGAAGACAAGTACGTGTTCATTTTAGAAATTAAGTGGAGCACTTCTCTGACGTTGCCGACGGACGTAAAGGTACAGTACCGTGGTTCGTAGTGCCAATGCATATGTTCCTCCGGGTGCACGTCGCACAGGCTCTTCCAACCCTATCTCTCCTCCTCCAACATCCGGAACGCCCAGTGCCACCTCAGACGCGGATGGTGCAAAGGGCAAACAGGTCGAGTTGCCAAAGGTCGCTGTGAATGGCCCGGATGGTCCTGAGAAAGTGCTGCGACCATCACCTAGTCCATCCGGCGGGGTGGCCGCGAAGGTGAGAGCTAAATCGGAATCTTTCTCATCCACTAGTATATTAATCGCATGTTCGTCTGAACGACAGCAATCTCCCGCAGACGCACTTCCTGCCTTTAGAGACTTTGTGACGAACGAGAAGCAACGCTTAACTCAGAAGAAGCAGGCGCTGGTGAAGAATGAGATGGAGAGACGCGTAGCTGAGCTCAAGAAGTTTAGTGCGAGCTTCAAGGTCGGTCGTTCGCGTAGTAGAGTCATGTTCGCGCATTCTCACTGTGATGTCCGTAGCTCAACAAGCCGATCCCTGATGACCTGGTGCCGATACTTGCGAAGGACGAAGCTAAGCAGAAGGCTATTCGAGAGAAGAGTGAAGTGGACGCCAAGTCCAACCAGGCGCGTTCAATTGGAATCTCCGCGTCCATTCTCAACGCCAGTCAAACTCAGAAGTCTGTCGCACCCATGAAGGCCTCCAGTAAGGTGGCTCTTCCACCCTCGTCTTTACAAAAACAACAGACTGCAGGCGTCGTCTCCAGCAAGAGTTCGAATGTCATTGGGTCGGCGAGCGCCGTGAATAAGGGTATCCCGAGTAGCGCGAGCGTCCAAATGGAAGCGTCGAAGACTGTGCCACGGATCAGCATGGTCATACAGCCTATTCCGCCATTCAGAGGGGGAAAGAAGTCTACTTCGAATGAGGGCAAACCTACGACTTCTGCTGCGTCAGGCGGATCCCCTGCACAGCCGTTGAGTCCAACTTCTGCACAACGGCTAAACGTCAACGCTTCAGCGTTCCGGCCTAACCCTAAAGCTGTCGCTTTCACTCCTGTTACATCGGTTAGTGCATGCGTACTCCATATGGGAAGCTTCGTTCTTAATAATCTATACTCAGAATGGACCTAGTCCTAGCGGATCGAATTCTCCAGCCCCGCCAAAGAAAGCGCAAGAAACAGTTCGTGTTCGACATGATTGGCCTTCCAATACTTTTGTATACTGTATACTGATTGCTTTGTATATAGCCATCTGCTCCTCAGGCACCTAACCCCTTCTTCGGAACACAAACCATCAAAAAATCTCAATCGGTGAGCGTCAAGGATGACTTCAATCCATTCAAGCATGGCAAAGGAACTCCCGAAACCTCACAAGTCGGTAAGTAAACAACACGATTGTGATAAGCGTTTAGTGTACATGACGGCCGACGCTTAACCCTTTCAGGACCCAACTGGCCGTACACCGGAAAACGTTACATGCAGATGTTCCCGCCTCCACCCGCTCCTCCTACACAACAAGCATCGCCGCACATGGCGTCGCACGGACCTGCCCCTCCGCCACCACCTTCTTACGACGAAGATGCAGCTGCGCAAGCTGCCTCGAGAGGATACGCTGTTTACGCTTACGCACCCTATGGTTACCCCGGACAAGTACGTGATCTCTGTGTTGTGTTTGCTCGTGGAATTTCGTTCTCATTTCGCTTCAAAAGCACCCACCTCAGATGATGGCCGCAGCGATGCCTGGAATGCCACCAGGCGCATTTGTTCCATCTCCCTATATGCAACACATGCCATACCCTCCAAACATGCCTCCACCAAACGGACAACGTGAGTTTCATGTCAAATGTTTCAATCCATTTCCGTAGTAACTTCGCATTGATAGCAATGTATGCTCCCCCTCCTATGGGACAAATGCCTCGTAAGTCGACTTTCTTTCTCACTTCTCTCCATTCGGGTGCCTTACGACTCCCGATTAGCACCTCAACAATACATGCAACCTCCTCCCCCCGGCGCATACCCACCCCCTCCTCCGAACGGCGCGGCAGGGCGCCCATCCATGCCCCCCACGCCAATCCCCGCGCACGCCCACCCATACTACCACCAGAGCCCTCAAAGTATGCTTTACTATGTCTATCCACAAGCCTCAAGCATGATTAACCCAGTTGTAGTGCAACACGCCGTCCCGTACCCGATGATGATGCCCCCGCCAGGTCCCAACGGACCGCCCATGCAGTATGAGTCAGGACCGCCCCCACCGGTGCCGATGGGAGGCGTCGGGCACGCGTAGTGCTGGTTGTTACTTCTGTTCGCGAGGACCCAATTCATTTTCTTCTGGTTTCGACTCGGATTTCGGTGGCAACACTGCTTCAAGTGCACGTCACAGTTCGGGTTGGGGATGGATTTGCATCTTTGTTTCGTAGCTGTCGTTGTCGTGGATTAGTTTCGTCGTTAGGATGTCTGACCCGCTACACCATGGAAATGTTTGCAAAGAATCCTTTTCGGAGACCTTACTGATGCTTGTGTGAGTGCTCTGTCTAGAAGAAAGGACGAATTTCGTGACAACGCTTCTTGTAAGTTGGACCACATGATTTACAAGGGAATTGTGATGTCAAAGATGCCTTTCTTCGCCTCTGGAAACCTTTACAATCCTAGAACATGGTAAGCGAGAATACGGGGAGGAATTATACGGGAGAGATGAAGTCTTACAGCTTTCCCGTATTTCCTCCGGTGAACAGTAAATTGATTGATTCTGGAGCCTTCGCTAGACCTTCGACGATGTGGAACTTGCGCTTCAATTTGCCTTCAAGTATCCATTGTGCCATCTCCCTTTCCGCTTCAGCAAATCTCGCTGCGTAATCCATCCTGTATGGCATCCGATGAGTCGTCGAAGCTCGGGTGAAAAAAGCCGTTGTCTCGTACACAAGAAATCCTTCAATCTTTGCGCGCATAGAAATCAAGTTCATGTAAGAGGTCAATCCTGTCGGCTTTGTCGTATCTATATGGAAGAGGATTGGTGAAACTCTACATAAAACAATCTTGTGTGGACCGCACTGTACTGTGAGATGATTCCTAAACAGTCCGAAAATCAGCTCCTGCCCACGGGAAGCAAGAACATCGTGGATTAGAATATTTACCACAAAGTGCGACTCTAGCCCCTCGCCGCATCCTCGTCAACATAAAGTCCGATACGTCCCCTCCAACATTATCGAAGTAAACGTCCCAGCCTCCAGCATCGGCTCTAGGCCCGCTTGCCGCCATGATACCCTTGCATTTCTCATAGAAATCTTCGTCTTTGTAGTTAAGAGCTTTGTCCACGCCGAGCTCCTTCTCGAGCCAGTCGCACTTTTCTTGCGAGCCAGCGATGGCGATCACTCGACAACCTTTGAGTTTACCGATCTGGCAGACAAGGGATCCGACAGCTCCAGCGGCTCCAGAGACAAGCAGCGTTTCGCCAGCTTTGATTTTTCCGACGTCGAGTAAACCCTGATACAAATAACGTCAATTTGTGCTTGTTCCAATGATGTGTGAGCGTGCATCCAATGCACGACGAAAAATGTTCACCCACGAAGTATGCCGTGAATCCTATGGGATGATAAGTTCGTCGGAGACAGAATTGCAGACCGGTACAGACCTGGGTGACCTAGAGGGCCGAGGTAATCAACAGCGTCCAACCCTCGCTGTATGCTTTAAACATTTGCAGCCACTGTCAAATAGGAGTCTCGAGAGCCATGCTCACCTCAATTTCATCAGTTCCGATTCTCTCAAAAGATTATACTCCGTCCATCCCATCTGTCCTTTCACCACGTCCCCAACCTTCAAACCATCCGACTTTCCCTCCTTCACTTTCACCACTGTCCCTATTCCAAAAGCACGCATCGTTTCTCCGATCTCCACTGGGGAAACATATGATTCCTTCTCATTGATCCAGCCGCGCATTGCAGGATCCAAGGATATGTAGTCAACTCGCACCGCGACATGTGTGTCCGATGGCTGAAGGTCTCCAAGCGCCTTAGTCTCGATGATAAACGTGTCCGGATCTATGAATGTTTCTGGCCTGTTTGCAAGGACAACGCGAATATAGGTCGGTGGTCGGCTCATGCTCATGATGCTGGTCGATTCGCAAGCAATGGACATGGGAGGATTTTGGGATGCCGGGTGGGATGGAGGAACGCAATTGCTTCCCAGTCACGATGACCACCAGACCTAATCCATTCAATCGCTGCGTTTTCTTTCTGTCCATACATTCAGATTACAGTTTTCCGTCGTCGCCACAGTTCTTCCAAATCCCCGGCGGGAGTAAGCTGACAAGACCCAAGGATGGAACTTCGACTTGAAGCACCGAGATGACCACGAAAAAAAAGACGACAGCCGAACACTTGTCAACGTATTTCGTATGCACGATTTTCGCCCTCCGCGTGTTGCCTTCTATTCAATAGAGTCAAGGAGAGTCGTCGAAGATGAAAGTTGAGAAAGGCGAGACGAGATGAATTTGAACTTGCTGCTGAAAATGATCAAAGCGCGATCAAAGCGCTCGGCAAAGGCCGGTGTAGTGTGTATGATAAAAACAGAAACCAGAAATTCAATCTAATAGTTGCCGCGACGAGTAAGAGCCGCAAAACATTTAAAGTTGTTTAAATAGTATGATCCATAGTAGTACACCGCGTTTCTCTGTGTCAATTTCCAGACTACTCGCTTTCAAAGATCACCCGGTCAGCGAGTATCGTCACTCTTCTCCAACGCTACCGTCAACCTTCCGCAAACCTCCGTGGAGTTGTTCGAGTTGTGGCTGGCAGACCAGCATTCTGGAATTCCGGAGAAGAAGCCAGCCTCAAATGTTCTCTTTGGTCGGACTGAGATCCTAGCCACCTCGTCAGCCCAGCTTGCGCGTCCCAATCGAGTAGCAACTGCAGCCTCGGAGGCTGACCTTTCAGAAGTCTATAAAAGAGGCCCGCTTTTCGCCTCTGCCCTCCAAGTCGGTTAGCTCTTTCTCTCTCTCTTACCACCACCACCACCTCGAGCGCTCTCTCCCTCGTTTCAGAGCGCTTCGACGTGCATGATTCTCGGGGACGGATTCTGGCACGCATATACCCCGACGACCGACGTCCGCGACACCATACAACCAGGAACCCAGCTGCTAGTGGTAGTTGCGTAGAGTCCTCGAGTTTGTTGTCGCGCCGAACGATAGTATCCACGATGTCCTCCCGTAAGTGAACCCGGCCGCTAGTGGCGGTCGCGTAGAGTCCAGGGAAAGGGCATGGATCGGTCGCTCGTGAGTTTGCTTGCTGCCTCCCCTACTCGCGCGTCCACTCTTTTGCATCGAACTCCTGATGTGCCAGTGGGGCCTGCCACCGGTGGTGGTCTGGCTGCGGTCCTCAGGTCAGCCGGTAAATAGCCCGGGACCTATTGGATGCACACGCACTGTCCGAAGGTGAACCAAGGAGGTGAGTCCACTTTCTACTGATTTATCCGTATTTTATACTCACTCTTCCTTGATAGTGTACACGGCCTCAACGGCTCGAACCTCCACCATCACTGTGCCGGTGTCGACCTTCTCGTCCCCTTCCGAGTCTTAGTCGTCACTGTCGCGCGACCACCCTTCGCTGAAAAGCGAGATCGTGGGGTCTGCCACCGAGGGTGGCGGGCTGCATTCATGCCTCGCAAGGGCTATAGCTCGCGCATTGCGGAGAGATCCCGCGGTATTGTAAGTCGTCCTTCTGTCCATTCGTTTTCGTAGCTCTGACGAGAAGACTCGCGTAGGGTCACAAAAAAGCTGCAAGCAACAGCTGGACCAACGACTGGGATCTTCTCCACTTGCGCGTCTTCTCTGGGGCCTGCCACCGGGGGTGGTTTTTGGCTGCAATCTTCAGCTTGCCTGATACTAGATCGGGTGGGATGTTGGTTGCGCGCGCATTGCCTGAGTGTGAATAGTTAAGGTAAATACCGACCTTCCTCTATTTAATAACGAAACCGACATACATTATCAGGTTCGGGGACGCCGGCAGGTCAAACCCATTCTGAGAGAAGGTACGTCTTTGAGTTAGCAAACTTGGAGCATGTGTGTCAAATATGTATACCTTCGACGAATAGTATCATCCGCTTGTTGGCTGAGCACAAGTATCGTGGTAGTGAATATAATATTACTGAACAAGATCATGGGGTTGAGTATTGATCGATCAAATTATCGACGAGGGAATTGTGACGCTTGCGAGTAAGCGGACCCCCTCCCCACCAGTATTTCGCAAGGAGCCGCCTATTCCATCCACCATCTGGACGGAATCTACGACATCAATATCGGTCTCGACGACGTTATGCGTCGGATGTGGGTTGTCAGACAGGAAAGATTGATTTGGGGTAATTTGTACTCAGCGGGTAACATGGAGAACTCGTCAAAGGGGACATCACTGGAAATTGAAATCGTAGCTTTTGTGAGAACATGAATTTCGATCGAGTCATCCCCAGAGAAATGGAATTACCCAAGGTTTCATTGTAAAGCTGCGAGAGCTTTTCGGAAAACACTGAAAGGTGAAGGTGAAGTAACGGGAAAATGTCGGATTGACATTCCCTACGAATAGCGGTGCTGGAGTGCTTCGTCAAAAGCAACTTGAACAAATGAGCATCGTCATCAGAGCGAGGGGGAACTCTTTGTTGACCGAAGATGGAGCGCAAGAAATTGAGGAGCTTGATAATGTTAACTCGCCGAGTATGATGGTACTTTGACAAATGAAGCAAATGATTCCGACCCTGCAAGCCCCAAGATTCGAAGGAATCCGAATGCCTACGATCGCGCATTGCTGACGTCGAAAGAAACCGCCCGATAGCCCTCGACGAGTAGTCTTTGTCTTCAGTGAAATCCCCCGTCGCTGTGCTGACGCGCGAAGTCTACGGTCGGAAAGCACGGAGTGGGGCAACAAGAGCATCGATTTCCACCGTCCGAGTCGGCTCAAAACGCTGGACGACTTGTTCTCGAATGGCACAGGGGTGATAGAGTATCTGAAGACTATGATTAGCGGTGCACGGAAGCTGAGAACGCACTGTATGACTGGAATATATTGCCTTGTGAACTTTGCCCGAGTGCAGCGCCCCGTACACGTCGGAGCGATGGCCACGCCGATGTCGTCGACGTTCGCAAAACGTTTTCGCGTCGAGCTTGATGCGTCCCGTGGTCGTCGAGACCGGCGGCCCCCTCTCTTGGCTCCCCGCGACATAACGCGCAACGACAAATGGTGTCTCGTCAATGTTTATGAGCCGTTCAGGGGTGTCCGACAGCAAGGAGCAGGATGAATGGCAAATGGCGAAACCCTCATTGGACGCCGTGGGTGGAGGACCACCAAATCGCGCTGTTGGGCCGCGTGCAGAACGCGCTCGTGGTCACCGGCCATCTCTTAAGATCTTGTGATAACTCGTCAAGTTGCCCCGGATATTCGACCTTCGCCTACCGGTCGATCATATTCGTTGCAAATGGCTGATCATTCGGGCAGGAAAGAGTCCATATCTGCGAACGAAATGCGGGGCGGGTGCTCTGATTAGGCGCTGTTCCAGGCACTATGCTGCGCTATGCCCAATTCCATCTGTCATGTGTAGCGTCTCCTACACATCCCACGAACGTAACCAAACCTTCAAAATTAGTAGTACGATCGTGGTCGCTTCGCGAAGGCTTTAAAGAGGGCTGCTTGTTTTGCAACTCCTCAAGATTTTGGTGTGTTGCCCCCCCAGGCCCCCCTTCTTCTCCTCCGCCAACGACGCACCGATCGCTCTCGCCATGCACGACACCGAGCCCCGTTTCCTGCACATCAGCGACATCCAAAAGCGCCCCGCGTTCCTCACCGCTTGGGAGCGTCATAGGCATGGTGCCGCTCATTGGATCGTCGAGTGCGTCTCAGAGTTCGTGAGTACCAGATGCCAGTGGTCCGTTCATTACCGAAGCTTCTTTGCTCACCGCCCAACGACGTTTTGCGAAGGTCGGCGTGTTCTTCTACGTCTACATGGGTACGCCGATCACGTTTCTCGACGTAGAGAGCCCCAACCTGACTTTTTTTCCAGGTGTTGGCTCTACAGCATCCATGGTCATTGGCGGACTCACCGATCAACCCGCCTTAGGATGTAAGTCTCGCTCTTCGAAACTTATCCGTAGATTCGAGGCTCATCGACTTCCCCTCTCTCAGCTCTGCTGCAAGTTGGCTTTGCGTATGCGATCGGAATCGTTCTCGCCCTGACGATCGCGGCACCAACCTCAGGTGGTCACCTGAACCCTTGCGTTACGATCGCATTCGCATTGTACAGGGGTTTCCCGTGGCGGAAGGTCCCTCGGTGAGCTGCTCCCTCCGTCCTCCCTATCCTTTTTTCCTGACCAGTGCACCGCCCCCACCCCGGATCCCCGCACTCCCTGTCATACCCCGCGCGTCACACAGATACATCGTCTCGCAAATCCTTGGCGCATTCGTCGCGTGCTTCATAATCTACCTCCAGTGGAAGGGCAATATCGTCGTACGTATTCATTCCGTCGCCTCATTAGTTTCTCCGTTTGCGGGGTAAGAACAAGGGAGAGTCTAATAGCCTCCTTTGCGTCCCGCTATCAGGATGCCCCCCAATCCCCCTTCGTTCAAACATTTGGCTGACGGATTCTACAGGCTGTCGAAGAAGCCCTCAGTGCTCAAGGAAAGCTTGACGCGATACAGTTTACCCCGTCTGGGCCGGCTGGCATTTTTGCATTGTATACTACAACAGGTGCGAATCTGGGCTATGTCCTTGCGAATGAGTTCTTTGTGGTGAGTAGGTTTGGAGCCAAACGAGATCCTCAACTAACTTGGCAACTAAGGACTTCACTATTGGACTCGTTATTTGGGCTACGCTCGACCCATCCAACTTCTTCGCGCCCCCCGCGATGGCTCCCTGGACGATCGGGTTGACATAGTGAGCATTCGTCAATGCATCGGCGTCCGCCGTTAAACTGACGCGTTCCCCCTTGCCGTTCAGCGCTGCTGCAATCTGGGGTTATGCACCCGTGGGCCGTACGTACCTTTTTCTTCGGGCTCAGCATGGACAATGCTTTGTTCATTTATTGACCGCTATCTCCTCTTTACAGTCGCTGCCAACAGTGCCCGTGACGTGGGCGCTCGCCTGTTTGCAATGTGTATTTGGGGGCGTCAAGCGTCGGGCGGCAACTACGCTGCCCTCGCTGCTCTCACGAACATTGTGTCGATGATCGCATCCGCCACTTTCTACGAAATCTTCTTCACGGACTCCAGCCGCGGTACGTCCTATTCGCAAGTTTCAGTCCTGATACTCATATTCTGTTACAGTGCTGCCGCCTGCGCAACTGGACTTCCTTTACGGACACAAGGCGCACGAAGAGCGCCGCGCTAGGGACTACCACCGCACCGTCCTCCATGACGATCAAGAGCAGCAGCTCTCAAACGGTCACAGGAACCGCGTTTCGGCCGTGTCTAATTACTCCAAGGAAGCGATCGAGACGAAGGAGTAATTACGATATGCATAGCATACATGCTATTTGAGTGACCGTCTTCTTGATCGACATTTTGACTTCTATCGCGGGCTGGAGGGGTTCTTGGAACCACAATGTGTACGATTATCTGTATCTAACTTTTTTTGCGAAAATAAAATATCTGTACACTTGGTTTGTAAATTTGTCATGATAGATAGCGCATCCGATGTAAGTGCTTCTTCAAACTTCAAGTCTTACGAGTCGAGGATCCAATGGAGTAGAAGTAGTACGCTACTACATGTAGCGATGTTTTCATCGAGACTGTTCAGTTTGTTACAACATCAGCAATTTAGTATTGAGCTTAACCTTCTTTTACCCTTAATAAGAGCCCTTTATGGAGTCTGATGACCTTAAATGGCGTTGTTTTCTGGGCGCCACTCGTGCCCAAGACAACCGGCATTTTCCTCAGATCCGAGAGCTACAAAGACGTCAAAAAGACCCTAAGATACCCGTTTTCGCTCGAAAAGAAATTCGATTCCGGGTAGTGGTTGTTTTCCCACTGGGGCTGCGGGTCTATTAGGTCATCTTTCGTCTTAATCGTCTGGCTTGCTTCTGCCTGTCTTCTGTCTGTCTTGTATCTCCTTTGACCTCATTCCACCTTTCCAACGATGGTAGGTCCTATTCGACGACCGCGAGGACGACACCGAAGCCTCGCAAACGAGGGCTACATTTGCGAACCATGTGGCTTTGTTGCGAGAACGTCGTATGGATTAACGAAACACTTCAAGACGAGTGCAAGGCATCGTCAGGATGTTGTGAACCGTAAGTACCACTGGAAGCAACCTCATATTTGGCAGAAGGTTATTTACAGCCTACTAATGAGAAATGTCTAGAGCTTAATCGCGAGAATGGCGCAGGGGCGGATAGAGAATGGTTGACGGATAGAGAGAGCAGCCCGGACTTCGTACAGCTGGATTTTGGAAACGAGTTGGGAGGAAATGATGGCGAGGAGAATTTGGATGATTTACAACTTGGTGTGTTGACTTGATCTTCAGATTTCAGACGGCTAAAATCTGCGTCATTTCCAGAACCTGACATGCACGTACCCGACGAGGATCCTGATCCCCTTGTCGAAGCAGATGCTTTCATGCAACGTCCACGCCCTCGTCGCCGTCAGCATAGCCCAGTTGGCGAACCAACCCGACGCCGGAGATTCCTCGCTGTCCGACCTGAAGGCGACCACGATTCAGAAGCCGCACTCGATATACCCGAAGGCAACCACGACCCAGAAGCCGCACTAGAGATACCCGAGGACGGCGCCCGCCATGCGAGTCCTGCTCCCTCTATCGAGGGCGAGGGCATTGGTGAGTCGCGCAGTGTCAATTATTGCTTTGTGAGGTATACTGAAGCCCGTCCGAATGAAGATGCCGAGGCTGGACCAGATCCCAATTGGGATGAAGACTTCCCTGCGCACGATGCCGATCTACTTCCACAAGAGATTGATGACCGCCTTGAAGGATTGGCAGGAGAGCTCAGGTCGAATAGAGATGAGACAGAGCATGAAGATTTTGAATTTGAAGGTCGACCGCCTTCACCATCAGTGCACGAAGAGCCGACGCGAGGGGAGAATGAGCCTCGGCCTATGAGGAGGGTCGAAATCCGCAATGACCGTACGCGACGTGTCTACAATTCCAAACTTACTGGTGCGTCAAAGCAATCATAACTTCTTATTTGATTGACTAACTATGGCTACAGCGAAACCCTGTGACGCAGACGGCAATTTTCTCCCAGAAAATGCGTCACCCTCCGTCGATCCTCCTCGACGGTACGATTGGTCACCATTCGAGTCAAGGGTGCAATTCGAGGTCGCCGAATTACTCTACATCAAAGCGCGCATGTCTGGGAAGAACATCAACGAGCTCTTCGACATTTGGTACAGCTCATTCCTCGATGAAGACCTCAACCAGCACGCCCCATTCACCGACCGCGCGCACCTTCTTGCTACAATCGATCAAATTGAAGTTGGCGACGCACCGTGGCACGCGTTCAGTATTCGATACAACGGGAATATTCCGGAGACTAACGCTCCGAAATGGATGACTGACGAATACCTTGTCTGTTATCGTGACCCGGACATTGTTGTTGATAATTTCCTCGACAATCCTGATTTCGACGGACAGTTTGATTGTGTCGCCTTCGAAGAGTACGAACTGGGCGATGAAGACAATCGTATCTACTCGAACTACATGTCAGGGGGGTTTGCCAATGAACAATCAGTAAGTTAGGCATATAATAATCAGAGTAGACCGCAAGTAACTCTATTTCAGGATGTCATAGGCGAAGACCTCGAAAACGAGGGCGCAATGTTCGTCCCTCTCATCATCGGTAGCGACAAGACCACGGTATCAGTCGCCACCGGTCAGAATGACTTCTATCCGGTGTATCTTTCGATCGGGAACGTCCACAACACCGTACGGCGCGGACATCGAAACGCGGTCGCAGTCATTGCGTTCTTGGCTATCCCCAATAGTGGGTAGCAAATATTGTAAATTGATTGCTTTATTAATGCTAATAAACTAGCCGATAAAAAGCACGAAAATTCAGATGCATTCCGGATGTTTCGACGCCAATTGCATCAGTCATCATTTTCAAAGATATTTGCTTCCATGAAGACTGGCATGGCCGAGTGGAAGGTCCGAAGGTGTCCCGACAAACATTTCAGGCGAACAATTACAGGTTTCGGCGGGAATATCTGTGATTATCCCGATCAAGTCGCGCAGGCATGTATAGTGCAGGGATGGTGTCCCAAGTGATTATAAGTTTTAATTCTTGGGAAGTAAAGGACTCACAATTTTTCTAGATGTTTCGCAAACCATGCAAACCTTGACGGGGAGGCTGCGCTACCACGCCGAGCCGAGCTCGTCGAGGCTTTGGTCAAGGCGAAGACCCTAAATCAGCTATGGAAGGAGGACGGTATCTTGGGAAATATCGTTGTGAGTCGCACATCCTTCTCGCGGATATTGGATTCGTTGAAAAGAGCTTTCACAGCCGTTTATGAATGATTTCCCTCGAGGGGATGTATACCGTATCATGACACCTGATCTCTTGCACCAAGTAATCAAGGGTGCATTCAAGGACCACCTCGTGAAATGGATTTGTTTATACCTGGAAAATAAGTTCGGCGAAGCTAAGTCTAATGCTTTACTTGCTGAGATGGATCGAAGGTATTTCAGATCACATTTGAGCTTCAAGTTTTAGTGCTGACTTCTGCTTAGAATTGCGGCGGTTCCGGCGTTCGCTAACTTGCGTCGATTTGCGGAAGGGCGCGGCTTCAAACAGTGGACTGGCGACGATTCGAAAGCATTAATGAAAGTAAGTTATCATGTACCATTTCATGACTGCAACTAATATTCAAAGGTATATCTCCCCGCAATTCGCGGAATTGTTCCAGATGATATGGTTAGAGCAATACGCTCTTTTATGGATTTCTGCTATCTCGCGCGAAGAAATGTCATTAATAAATCCGGCCTCAAGGAGATGCAAAAATGTCTCAACGAATTCCGACACTACCGTAAAATATTCATTATCACTGGCGTTCGGAAGAATTTCAATCTGCCTCGCCAGCACGCCATCTTTCACTTCGTCCTTCACATCATGGAATTCGCCGCGCCAAATGGACTTTGCACCTCGATAACCGAATCGAAACACATCGTGGCCGTCAAGAGACCGTGGCGAAGCTCAAATAAAAACCAGCCACTTAAACAGATGTTGCTTACGAATCAGAGATTTGATAAAATGGCGGCAGCTCGCGTGAATTTCAGTGACAGGGGTATGCTGAAGGGGAGCTGTCTCACCGACGCCTTAACCCGCTATATGCGTCGTAAGTGTAATTGATTTCTATTGGGCCAAGTGCTAAATGGACATAGGTCAGGAAGCCTTGGATGACGCGGAGAACGACAATTTTATCAGTGCCGACGGATCGACTACGATCAGTGACGAGAACGGAGATGATGGAGAGAAAGACGACAATGAAGATGAGGACGATGGAGCTCTTGAAGGCAAGCGAATCGACGGTGAAGTTCTACTTGCCCTACATCATCGTAAGTACTCTTTTTCGTAATGCATTGCACTGTGCTTGATGCGAGTTTAGAAAAGAAGTATCCGTTGGATTTTGATAGCATCGGCGCGCTTCCGTCCGTTGGTGTCATCGACCTCAAGGAGCGAGTTATCAAATATCTTCGCAGCCAACTCGAAGGCGAACTCAATGCTGAAGAGCCGATCCTCCTTACGTCCCGTCCGTACGTCTACCACTCCGCGACAGCCATTTTCTATTCTCCAAGTGATCCTTCCGGTGATGGCGGGATGCGTAGAGAAATGATACGCGCTAGTCCGTCCTGGAGGAAGCAAGGACCACGCTACGACTGCGTTTACGTCGTGACTAACCCTGATGTTCCCGGATTTAAGTCTCTGCACGTAGCACGTGCTTTGCTTTTTTTTGCTTTTGAGTATTTGGGTCAGCGTCATGAATGTGCCCTTATCCAATGGTTTGAGAAGGTAGACGAGAAACCGGACGAGTTGACGGGTATGTGGGTAGTCGAAAAGGATATCCTTGACTCAGGTAGTCAAAGGACTTCCGTTGTTCATATTGACACAATTCTGCGAGCGGCCCATCTAATTCCAGTGTACGGGACATCACCGCTCGACATCTACCATGACCATAGGAAATCACTCGACATTTTTGACAAATTTTATGTAAATAAATACATTGATAGTCACGCAAATGAAGTAGCATTTTGATCCCGTTTTCGAAACAGACGAGTTCGATGGACTAATATCCGAGCAAAACAGCTTGTAATTTGATTGCAAAACGTGATAGACATGAAAGCTTATAACTAAGAGAGCCGATGTAAGGAGCAGTGTGATAATAAATCCAACCAAGCTCAGTCCAGATTGAGGAATAGTTCAAGGTAATCGATGTATGCGTCGGGGATCGCGTCGATTATAAATTGAAAATTCTGAAGCGGCGATGATCAGCATTAATTTAATTTTGAACTATTTTGCACTCACGCCGATCGTGTGCTTCTGGGTCACGATTTTTGTTCGATCCAGACGCATTTCAACCAAAGGGACCATTAAGAACGAAGAAGGGCCCTCAGTGATCGTTGCTGTAGTTGCCGACATGATACGCCGCCGGAGCGGTTCGTCGTACAATACTTCAGGATCCCACTTGAGATGGAGATCGTCGTGGACGTTCGGAAGAGCTTTTTTGCGTAGCTTCTCGACTTGACCATACTGATGAGCGTGTAAAAGAAACGAAAGAAAGGAGAGGTCCTCCCGCTCCCCGCAGATGAGGGCCGACACAGTTTCTCCAGACGACTTGCACGTCGTCGTTTGTATGACAACCTGGGTGCGCGAGTGAGGACGTTTCGTCGAGAATCAAAGCAGAAAGATACTTACGACATTATTGTGCGCATAGAACCCGGAGAGAAGATTGGGTATAGACGTGTCTGTTGTTTTGATAACCGCAAGTAAGGCTCGAACGACCTTCACAAGTTGAAGACGCATTTCGGACAAGGCAAAGACGCCCCTGTGCCGCACGTTAGTAAGAGCTCTCTGTCGGAGATCGGTTGGGGGAGGATCCTTCTTCTTGAACATGAGCTTGTGGGCATTCGCGTATAACTCGTGAAATTCGTCAACTTCGTCGTACAACGAGTGGGCGGCGTCGTAGGAATCCCTCATAATGGATTTGGCGAATCGGAAATCTGTTTCGCAAGCCCACCACTGGCGATTCTTCCTTCGCTCCACCCCTTCTTCGGATAGGTAAAGTGTCGGGGTGGCATGACGTTCAGCCGACCCCTCCGCTTCGTCGACCTCCGTTTCAGCGTCGCTGTCGACGTCGCGCGTAAGTTTCTGAAGTTCGCTCGCGTTTTCCTTCACCTGGGAATATAATTAGCCACATTTTATGAGAACATAAGATTATAACGCACCTTAGCACCCTTCGACATCCAAGACCCCATCCCTGTCAGTTCGATGTGCTCGTCGTCGTCAGTCTCCTTGTTGTTGCCGTCAGAGTTTTTCTGCGTGCCTGCTGCTCTTACTGCTCTTAGTCTGGAATTCTCACGGTCACATCTGACCAACTGGCGTGGCTGTCGACGTTTTATAATTTAATTTATTGACTTTCAACCACGACGAGGGCTGCAGGACCGCTCTTTCTTCTTCTCTCTCTTCGAACCAGGAGCCTCGATAAGGCGAAAACAATGACCTGGATTCTATCGTGTCATATTGCAGCCTCACGGCGGCGCAGCGAGAAACCAGTGCGTCATTCCGAACTCCGAGTTTCCGTGCTTGATGGAAGCATCTCCCTCCGTCTTCTCGTGCCCTTCCAATACTCGGGCGATTGGGTGCTTCGGAAGTCTGTTGGACCGGGCAATTTTTAAACACGTCCCGCGGAAGGAGTGACCACAGATTACGGGCGTGTCATCCTCGAATGCCAAGCTGAGTAAACCTTCAATTATTACGCACTGAGCTTTCGTCTCATTCTTGAATCTTGCTTAGCTTTTGACGTTGGGTTAAGTGAGGCATCGTGACGCCCTTGGGCTGAAGGTTGCGAGGAGGAAGCTGTCCACTGGCACGCGTGGCTTAGGTCGTCATAACATGCAAATGTACGTCGTAACCGATCGCGTTTTGTTCATGTCACTTAAGAATCGGGCGCCAGGTTGGGTGCGATATGCCAATGTGCGTATAATCATCCTTCCGTTTACTATGCACGTGTGCTCAAGTTCCCACCCACTAGTATGTTATCGCCCCATCACCATGCAAGAATGTCGAAGAACGAAAGGATCGTGAAGGGTCTCGCGAGGAGCGAGATTTTGGTTTTGGGGATTGGCAGAGGAGGATATAACAACAGAGTTAGGACGCCGTATCGAAATCAACTCCGCGTGGAGAGACGCTGGGCTGACACTCGAGGTATTGGCATAAAGCTTTAGTAGAGTAATTCTCTCCGTTGGTCTTACGCCGGCAGTTAGGCCCGAGTGTGCAATCAAACTGATTTCAATAGATGTCGTTGTGAGTTTATAACAGATGAAATTCAGAGAATGAAACATCCAGTATTTGAAAGCTACGAGTGATCCAATTACAGAGCAAAAGTAGACTCGAACTAAAGAAACCACGAACAACTTTTAGATCATTTTCTAAATTTATCTTGCAAACCGAGATACGTGATGAGGAATAGGATGTAATCAAGGGGGATGATGTCCGTGATGTACTTCATGGCCTGACCGATTTGCATATTAGTTAGAAATGCTTTGGATCAAATCAAAACTCACCATATTATCCGAGCGCATTGTCTCGATACGCGGTACAACACCGCTTGGCTTTGTCCATTGACCGAGAAGCGGGATCATCGTATACTCTGGTTTTCCGCCGTTCTCAGACGTAGGTGGGCGAGCAACGAGAATCCGAGAGACCAATTCGTCGTCACGCAAGACTTCGGGACCGGGAACCCATATGTCGTGTAGATTTCCAGATTTCCCCAGACTTTTCCAATTGTTCTTCTTCTTCGCTTCCTCCAAATCGACTCCGTTCGTATAGTACTCGAGCAGCACCGTCTGCAGCTTATGGAGGTCTTTTCTACTTCCAGTCGTCAATGTACATGCTTGACTTCCAGTTTCGGCATGGACGGTTGTGAAAAGGACAAGCTAGCGGCGTCTTCAGCGCACGGAGCAATAGAAATATGATTTTGACGACTCACAGTCTTATTTCTCGAGTGAAATTTTTCCAAGGCCATATCGATGGGAATTCGCAACCTATCCGTGACGGTGACGAAATGCTCCAGCACTTCTAAGTAAGCCACATGCGCGTCGTACAGAATATCTGTATCGGGATCGAATGGAGGGCAGACGTATTGATCGTCTTCGTCCGTCGACGAATCCCAATCGAGCGGTGCTTGGACAGCGAGCGCTTCGACGCTTTGGAGAAGCTCATAGATCGGGGCTGCTGAGTACCTGAGAAGGTGGATGTTTAAACGGTGCTTAGCTCGCAATTGCTTTTCTTCGAGCGGAGAAACGAACGTTGGGCTCGAAAGTTTCGGGGGTGCTTCGTTCTGAGCGTCGTTGGTGCCATCCTGACTGGCGGGAAGGACCTGAGATGCTTCAATTTTGACCGCCGCGCTTGGCGATGTCTTCGAATAGATGTCATCATACGAACACTGAAGCGTTGAGGATTCTCACCTTCGAATCCAAATCCATGTGGTTGGACATGATGAGCACACGCTGTCGAGAAAGATGTGCCTGCTGTCCACGCATGGCCGTACGCACTGCCACGAGTTGCATGAACTTCGCCATTGACCTCGACCACGACCACGACGTCTCTTCGCGAACTCTGAGGCGCGGCCAGTTGAGGTTGAAGATAACGGATGTCGAAAGGAATCGGTGCTCTTCTTGTGAGCGCTAAATTGTCTAGCACGCAAACTCGCTTTAGTTATTCGATTTCAGCTTCAAGTTGAGCCGAGTCGGTCATGGATGGGACTCAGCGATGGATGATCATTTCGTAAGTCGATCTCGTGCCAAATTTCGTATCAATAGTATTCTAATTGGCAGGAAAGGTTCTCTGAACGACCTCCGGGATCAAGTTCATGGAATGAGCACGGCTGTGCTGTCAGAGTCGCACTGGCGTATGTGGGCACACGCGCAATCTGGGTGCAGTTCGTGGACATTCTTCCTTCTTCAAACTGGCTGGCGGATGGTTTGGACGTACGTCGACGTAGCAGCGGAAGTACGTATCGTTTGCTACACGCTCTGATCTCGATAGATCTCATGCTGGATGTTTACAGACAATTCGACCCGCAGCCCTCCCGTACTCCGCCCAAGTCATTTTGCGACCTCCCTCCCTCCTCCATGCCATGCCTGACTCCGGTAATCATTCGACCAACGTCGCTGCTATTCATCAATCATGTGCAGCTTACTGACGCAATACGTTCGCCCGGTCACGATATAATGCGGCATCGATACGGGACTGACGGAGGCGAAACGGAAAGGACGGACGGCGTGAGGATGGAAATCGACGTTGCCACCCCACGATACAATATCTCTATTGTTCAGGATGCAATACGAGATCGTCAAGCGGAGGAGGAGGGGGGCGATTGCAAGATGACAATGCAGGGATGAGCTCAAGCAGCTGTGCTCGAAGTTGTTGGCATCTGGTGAGTAGCAGTTAATGGCCTCAGTGGTTGTTTCGCCGCTCATGCCTTGTTCATGTGGGATACATTTGTTTCAGTAGGAATGATCCGTCCCTTTACGACTTCGATCGTTGCGATCAAGACCTTTGTTATGCATTGTCGTTCGACGAGCACCGTTCCGATTCCACACGCAGCCTTCACCCAACGCGGGTATTCGAGATGACAGTCGAACGCTAAGGCTATGTCGTTTACCCCTGCTGTCGCCTTCAACGAAGACGCGGTTCAATACGCTGAAGATGTTGACGACGAATAGGCCGAAGAGCTCGCCGAAACAGTCATCCATAACCACTCTTTGGCACAGGTACGTAACACACCCTTCCTCTCATACCATCTATTCCACTAACGAAATCTGCAGAAGAACGACAAATTTCCCCGTCCCCAGAAAGCGAACCATCATGGCAAGTTTTCAAGACTCTCTTGCATCGCCCGATGAGTCTGGAATCCTGTAAGCACAATCTCTTCATTCGCCTCTTCTCTCAAAGGTAATAACGAAATGCTTTTAACAGTGACTTAACCCTGCCAGAGGCTTCTCGCGAACCGTCGACACCTACCAGTAGTTGCGCTAGCGCAAGCAAGCACTGTCTTTCCCCCGGAGTATCTCTTCCGTACCGAGGAAGATGTTTCGACGATGTTCGAGTAGGAACGAG
This sequence comes from Schizopora paradoxa, assembly GCA_001020605.1. NCBI lineage: Eukaryota > Fungi > Basidiomycota > Agaricomycetes > Hymenochaetales > Schizoporaceae > Schizopora > Schizopora paradoxa. Next base: position 88,397 of record KQ085907.1, read on the forward strand.
CAGGTCGAGCTTAGCAGAATTGCGACATCACCTTTGCGCAATCCCGCTTTCCCTTTATCATGCCGAGGTGCCAGTGCGCTCACATTTGATTTCCACGACATCGTTCGCGTCCGGGCCCGCTGATCCTCTGCACTCGCCAACCTCGAAGATCGCATTCCGCACCGACAAAGGCTCATTGACTTCCCCGTCCAGCCTCAATTAGGCGGGAATACTGGATGTTCGGACCCCATACGCGTTGGATGTAGACGGCGATCTTGACACGCCTCTCGAATCGTCTCGTCCAAGTATGTTGCCGATGGATTTAGCGGAGGTTCAGTGCGATAAGATGTGATTATCGAACAACGTAGAGCGCACCGCCTGCTTTCGATACGTCCTGTTGAAGCAGGGACGGGCGTCGAAGGTATGTCATCCCCTTCAAACCCGAATTCCGAACGCGATCTCACGCGAGAATGAGCCAGGCACTTCTCGTTGCTTTGATGAGAGAGGTGATGAGAGCGGAGGGGTAGACCTGACGAAGAAGATTACAAGATATCATGCTTCAAGGGATGACGATCGTGTCGGCAGCTCTTGATACATCCCGTCAAAGCTGATTTAGGCGTCAACGACGGTGAGTTATTCCACATTCTTGACCCCGACCTCACACTCACGACCAGCGATCAGTGAATTTGCAAGTTCGAGAAGCATTGGAGCTTAACGCGGGGGCGCGACTGTCGAGCGCGTCGTCAGCTTTCGATCCGTTCCGTCGAAGTATGGGTCGAAGTGAGGGAAGACGACGACGGCAAGTTTCATTCCGTAGTCAATCTCGAAGTCGAGCTTACAATAAATTTACTCGGCAGCTATGGACCCGATGAGGCTATGTGAGTGAGAGTCTACCGCACAGCGCGGACGAGGATAGTGAAGAGGCGTGATACTGGAGGGGACGACATCCACGTTTGCCGGACTTCATACATCCCGTGAACATGACGGACAGCCAACGAGATCATGGCGCAATTTTGACGTGTTGCTGTCAGCGATCAGTGAAGGACGACGGGGTTAGCGCATGAGAGGAGTCAAGGACGTAAGGCTAAGCGTGTTCAATAACGGCGACTGCGCACGTTGAGGGAAACGCTCAGAAGCAGGATCGACCCGCTAACACGCTTTCGATACTTCCCGTTAATACGAAACACCCACCCTCAACTCAACGGCGAGGACCACAGCAAGCCTCTAACACACGGCGTAGGTAGGGGAGCGCGGCGAAGACGAATCAACTGCTCGCCCGTTTTCGATCTGTACCGCCCATCGCATGGAGCAGCGTTGGATGCGTGGTTAGGGATAGGGGTCGAAGTCTTTAACTTGAAGCTGATGGCGGAGGGATTATTGGGCACATAGAGCCGAAGGGAAGAAGGGTCGGCCATGACGTAGGAGGACGTTGACAAGCTCGACGCGTGGATCTACAGTGATTGTCTCGCAACAGTCGCGACGACCCGAACGGCGTAGCGGCGTGGCGAGAACACATACCGTCAAGACTCACTTGACTAAGGGAGTCGCAGCAGGGAGGCTTCGACGCCACGTCTCGACTGGTGTCGTCAGTTCGACCGCGTCCTAGTCTTCCCCTTCTCTTTCCCTCCGCTGCGACGTCCGGCTTTCGCATCAATGGTGGAGGAAAAGTAGCTCACGGCAATGCAAATGGCAACGCGCTCCCGCCCCGCACGCCCAGGAGACGGACACGATCCAGAATTCTGCAAGTGAGAACGCGGCGTACGAGAGAATTCAAAATGTGCGTGCTTCGAGGAGGCAAGGGCGAGCACAGACGGAGGGGCTGAGAGGAAGGATTCGTGATATAAGCATTCGGCGATCGTGGATTCATATCTCGATAGGAGTGTTGAAGAGGTGAAGTCAGAATGCCGTTTGTGTCTGTCTTCTGCCAGTGCGCGCCCCATTCCGACTACTTCTCTACGAGCGAATCGCACTCCGCCTGAGGTGTACGATGTCTTCGAGGCAGGCTCGCAATGATATGGCGCGAGGGGAACGCAAGAAGAGTGCGATGACGGGGACATCGTTAAAAATGTGGATACTAGAGCGAAGATGTTTAGACATGAAGGGGATGTTGAGGCGACGGAGGAAGAGGGCTGGTCTGGTGAGATTCGATTGAGGACAAGGAGGAGGATGACAAGTGCAGAAAAGGGAGACGGAGAGATATCGAACCTAGGCAAGAACAGGACTAGAACCAAACGAGGAGGGCTCTTGCGCATGAGGGAGGAGGAATTATCGATAATTTCGTCACCTTGGTCCATCCCCTTTCGTGCCGCGATTTGGGGTCTCGTCGTTGGAACTTTGACCAGATTTTCGAACCGTGGATGAGTGCATGCCATCATCGCTCCGACTCGCCGGTAAACCTTTTAATATCAGATGCCGCAAGTTTGATTGGCCCGGGTGATGACTCAAGCTAGGCCTCGAGAACAACACATTGTGTTGATCGGGTGCGGGGGTCCAGTGCAATCGAGAGAGGGGGGCTACGAGGACAGATCTCGATCGCAGGAGTTGAGGGAGTACGCTGCTGGCCTGCGTTTGGTGCATCCCTATATCATCCTCGTCGAATCGAGGTTGCACAAGACCGCCTGCGCAGTGCGAGTGCGTCGCCATCCCCATGGCATTGCAATGCGCGGCGTCGATTCGTCCCCACATTGCGAGGACACGGAGTGCCGGGGGTTGGGGGGGGGCGTAAAGAATTTGCATGGGCTTGCGAAAGAGGGCCAGAACAAGACACCGAGATCGTGTCAGAGGCGGAAACTCCTTCGAAAGGACGTAGGGGAGGATCGAGGGCACCTGTGGGTAGGATTACCTCTTACGGAGAAGGAAGAGCGGCGGCGGCGGCGGCGAGCACGCCTGGGGAGGACAGCGTTGTAGAGTCTGACGCGGTGTCGCCTCCAAAGCGGCCACGGGCGAGCGCGGGAGTAAGGCAGGAGGCAGCTGCGAAGGAGGAAGAAGCTATCGCGGAATCTGAGGACGAGTTTGTGAGCGCAGCAGAGGATGTCGAAGACGAGGAGGACGAACAACCAGTACGTCCACCGCGCAGAGGCTCGAGAGCACCGTCGAAACCACCGTCGTCCAAGTCCAAAGCTGTACCTCGAGGATCGAGAGGGAAGAAGACGTAAGAAGAACCGATCTTGATAAGTGTAGACGAGGAAACAGCTGATGAGGACGTTTTACCACCACCGAAGTCCTCATCGAAGGGCAAGGCTCGTAAAGCCACTGTCAAGTCGAATCCCCCATCTCGTGCATCCGTCGCCACCCTTGCTTCAGAGCATGAAGAGCCGCAAGACGAAGGCACTCCAGCACCATCCGATATCGCTGAAGACCAACCTACTCCCCGCGCGAAGAGAATCTCGACGTCGGAAGAGCCCACTCAAACCATGCGAACACCCGTCAAGCCACCGAAGAAAGCTCCTGTGGAAGAGGAGGACGAAGTAGAGGAACACTCGCTACTTGACCCGCCCGACTTACCATCTCCCGGCCGCCCGCGTGTCTCTGCTCTTCCTCCACCTCCTGTCATTGAAGAGCCTCAAAGACCGAAATCTCGACCTCTCGACTAGTAATCCACAAGATGGCTCTCGTAAACTTCAAGAGTTACGCAGGACGTCAAATTATCTGTCCGTTCCATAAGGTAAGTGCATGTTTAGGTTTGAGTACTAGACGCTGACGTCGTGCAGTCATTCTCAGCCATCGTCGGCCCAAACGGTTCGGGAAAGTTGAATACAATCGATGCATTGCTCTTCGTATTTGGTTATCGCGTCTCGAAGATGCGCCAAGGAAAGCCGAACTCATTCACAACTCGGCAAACTACCCTGATCTCGAAGAATGCTCCGTTGAAGTGCACTTCCGAGAGGTCATTGATCTGGTGCGTTGCCTTTCGTTGAATCTGCCTTTTGAATATTCTGACTCTCCTGAAGCCCGGAGCGGACGACTACGAGATGCCGAACTCGCAGCTCGTCATTGCCCGATACGCCTACAAGGGTAACTCCAGCAAATACACCATCAACAACAAGACGAGCAACTTTACGGAGGTCTTTACGTGACAGATCGGTATTCTCATTATGAGTTCTAAGGGTGAAGTAGAATCAATCGCGCAAATGAAGCCCAAGGCGCCGTCGGAGCACGAAGATGGACTTCTCGAATACCTCGAGGACATCATCGGCACCTCGAAGTATAAGACTCCAATCGATGAGGCACTCGTGGAACTCGACGCTCTAGGTGAACAGCGGGGTGAGAAGCTCAACCGTCTTCGCATTGTCGAACGCGTGAAAAATGCGCTTGGGGATAAGAAGCATGAGGTCGATGACTACTTGCGGCTGCAGAACGAATACGTGCGGGCGCAGAGCAGATTCTATCAATGGCACCTTTGGCAGTGCTTCGAGTTCGAAGAGAAAGTCAATGAAGATATTGTAAGCCAGTCGCTCCCCCTCGATTGTCACGATTAATGATCGCTATCTATGTGTATAGGATGAATGGGAGGAAACGCTTGAGACGGGGAGGGAGTCTAATAAAGACGACATCAAGCATCACCAAGAACTTCAGACGCATTACGAAGAGCGCGAAAGGGCTTACAAGGTGCGTTCATTTTGAATCCGAGGCGCATGCAAATTATACTCACTATGTTTCGCCATACGCAGGAAGTCAAACAGGCGCTAAAAGCGGCGACGAAGGAACTTGCCGATCAGGAGAAGATCCAAGTGAACCTCGTGGAGCGAAAGAAGGCTTCAACGGCGAAGGCAAAGAAGCTCCGGAAAACGCTCAAGGAAGATGAGACGAAGAGGGACGAGGTTCGGCGCACGATCGAGAGAAGTACAGAGAAGATTGAGAAAGAGAGGAGAAAATTCGCAGAGCACGAAGAGTCGTTAGTAGAGGAGGAACGCGAACTGGAGAAAATCCAGCTCAGTCTCAAAGGTTCGTGATGTATTTCTCCGGGGTATGCAGTTTTCTGACAGATCGGGCATTCCTAGACAAGACGAAGGTATTCCACGATCAGATTGAAGTCAAGCAGAAAGAGCTTCAGCCGTGGAAGTTGAAGATTGATGCGAAGCAGGCGGAAATCGATGTGGCTGCGAACGAGTGCCAGAAGTTACAACAGAAGGCTGAGGCGGTTGCGAACTCAAGAAAGGATGCACAAGCCGATCTCGATCAGTTGGAAGCAGAGTTCAAGACGAAGGTATGTACTCGAAGTCGGGACAAAATAATTACCCTCTGACTAGATACATGGGAAGTAAAAAAAAAATCTGGTGACCGAGAAAGGCGAGTTAGAACAAGGGAAGGCCGATGATGCACGACAGACCCATGTACGTATTTAATTTGCCCTCCTTTTTCTTTTTTCCATCATTACCTCACCTTTGCGTGAAGGACCTGCGAACCAAGTTGGAGACGCTCCGTTGGAAGGTACAGAGCTCGAAGCAGAGAGTGGACGAAGCGAAGTTATCTCAAGCTGCAAGCACTTCTCAGAACAAGGTTCTGGACGGCCTCACTCGACTTCAATCGACGGGTCGTATTTCGGGATTCCATGTGAGTCGAGTTTCGAGGAAGTTTTCGAACTCCAAGTGATTGACATGCCGGTTCTATTCGTAGGGTCGTCTCGGAGCTTTAGGCACCATCCCAGAGAAATACGATGTCGCTGTCTCGACGGCGTGTCCCAGTCTCAACAATCTCATTGTCGACACCGTTGATCAAGGTCAAGCCTGCATCGAGTACCTGCGCAAGCAAAACATCGGACGTGCTTCTTTTACTGTTCTCGAGAAACTCTCTCAGACGAACGGCCTAGATAGAATTCAGACTCCAGAGAACGTTCCCCGCCTTTTCGATCTCATCAAACCGAACGACCCCAAGTTTGCTCCCGCTTTCTTCAAGGCGGTCGGAGAGACGCTCGTCGCGGAAAGCTTAGAACAAGCGAATAGGATCGCGTATGGTGCGAGAAGATGACGAGTCGTGACTCTGACTGGACAATTGATCGAAACGTCCGGAGCGATGTCGGGAGGAGGAACATACGTTGCCAAAGGTGCTATGAGTGCAAAGCTCGCAGCTGATGTGGTACAGCCCGCAGTTCTCCAACGGTACGAAAGGGAATGAGAGGAGGATGCAAGGGCTCTCGATCAGGCGCAGGCGGACCTCAGAAGGCCCGAGTCGGAGGCTGAGACCCTTGAGAGGAAAGGCCCTCAGATCAAGACATCCCTTCAGAAGATCGATATGGAACTGACGACGCTCCGGAAGAGAATCGACGAGGCAACGAAACGCGTGAAGGAGCTAAAGTAAGTTATCTCAGTGAAATAATTTATAAGAAATACTCTCTAAAGTGAGACTATCTTAGGTCGAAGAGCAAGCCTGACGAAGGCGATCTCGCTCGTATCTCAACGCTCGAGAAGAAAATCAAGTCTTCTGAAACAGAACTCGTCTCTCTCCAAGAACACGCTGATGAAATCAATGTCATTATCTAAGCACCGGAGAAGAAGATTCTAGAGATCGGTGGTTCGAAGCTTCTCGCGCAGAAATCTAAAGTCGATGGTATCAAGACCTATATCAATATCGCGACAGACGAGATTACGACGTGCGAGGTCAACATGGCTACGGCCGAGAAGGACTTGAAGAAATTGGGTGACTCTATCGAGAACAAGTCAAGCGAACTTGTGAAAGACGACGAAGAAGTCGAGAAACTGGGAGCTGAATTGACCACTTGCGAGAACTACGTTGCAAATCTGCAAGACGAGGTCGCGAAAGCGCAAGAGGTGGAGGAATCCGAGGGCGGCAATCCGGATCAGCTGAAGCAGGAGCTTGACGAGCAGACGGAGGAGATTCAGAAGTTCCGTAAGAAAGAGGAAACAGCGGATGAGGACGTTTTACCACCACCGAAGTTACCGTTGAAAGGCGAGGCTCGTAAAGCCACTGTCAAGTCGGACCCCCCATCTCGTGCATCCGTCACTCTCGACATCATTGACAGCGGATTTCATCTCACTTCGACCTGTTCAACACCGTATTGCAAGCGCACGACAGCGGCGACGAACACCAGACTGTCGGCGACGGCGAACGGCTCGCTTTCCATGCTTTTCAACTTGAAGTTACCTCAGAAGCTTGCGTCAGCATGTGCTCGGGAGGCCGGCAAAACAATACTCACGTTTTCGCAAAATGGCGGCACACGAGTTGCCGAAACGTAAGGATGCTACTTGTCGGCGCTCGATACTTCCCTACATCGACCTTTTGAGTAGCATTGGGCGAGAGTGACGCGCTCGAAAGTCGACAGCAAACATCTCGTTCCCTACGGCAATGCATCCAACTTACAAGGTCACACCACTGCGTCTCACGACGACGCTCGCGTGCTGTCGATACGTCCGTCTGTTGCTTAATCGAATCGATCACTGTGCTGCCCGACCGCATCCCTCGCTCTTAAAGTACGCAGGAAGTGCACGTCTTCTGAACCCTAGCGCGGTGTCGATACGCCCTACATCGTGGGGGACTCAGGGGGAGCGAGATATCCACGGGAAACAAGAGTCGGAAGGTCATGGAAACTCAAGCAACTCGCTAGTGTTGTGATGGTGAAGACGGAGTACGAACTGCCAGGACGTCAGAGGTGCTCGCCTACTCTCGATACAAACCCGGGTGTATAACGACATTTCGAAGACGGTTGGACGCGAGCTCGACCCTGTGTATCGCGTCCCCAGAGCTGCGTCTCCAACTTGCAAGTTCGCGCCTACGGACCCCCACAATGACCCTCGCGCGCTTTCGATACGCCCCTACTTAACTCTGCGGACGGCACATGACTGGAAGTGCAGAGAGCGCGAGAGTTGGTCATCTAAGATGGCGACTTACGCGGCACGGCGTTGCACGTAATCTCTTTCAAAAATTCCTGCGCCTTCTTGACAAAGGTGTTTCAGCGATCATGCGAAAGTCACAATTCTCAGAGACAGATTTCCGAATCGCATCTCCAAACCCAGAGCGAAGAATGATCTCAATTGCTTGAAGTTTCGGCGACCCATAAAGTGTCCCAGTACTCGGGCCCCGGGATACCGACATTCACAAGGACTTGTAACAGAAGACATCTGAAGTCCTATTGTTCCTTTTTCTTACTATACTAGTTCGACATCGTTATAGATTATTTTATAATTTACATGATATTTTCGTGTTGCATAGCGGGGACTTGTGCTCTGAAGAATCTTTGCATTATGTAAGATGAGATCGTGAGAATAAACCTTGTTTCGAAGCTGACACGACACAACCTTATCCTCTGCTTCTCCTGTGTTGTCGACACGACTGTGCGAGAATTTCAAGCATCGATTCGCTTCAGGTATATCGAGTTTCCCGCTTTACGGCACGTCATGGCAATCTCACTTTAAGTTCTTCTTCCAGGTATATGTCCAACAGCGAGCCAGAGCTTGAACTTCAGCGCCCTGGGTTGAGAACTCGACGTGGAAACGCTTCGAAACATCCTGGTAGAGTTGTCACTGATCTCATCCAGAAACGTCGTAGTCGGAGCGAAGCCGCCGCTGCACGAAAGGCACTCGCAGAGGCTCGCGAGAAAGAAGCAAAAGAAGCGGAAGAGCTTATCAGACAGATCGAGGGTCTCAAGCTTTCTCTCGATTGTCATCGCACCGCGGAGATGGTAATATTCTCACTGCTATGTGATAATTATGTCATGGCTAACTTTGATTCATCAACAGACGGCGCGAGAATTGACGCAGCCTGTGAAGGAGTCTTTGTCCGCCGATGTCTCTTGCCCAATCGATGGACTGATCGAGAAGGGAAAGCCAGGGAAGAAAGCCGCACCAAAACCTAAAGGGTCGAAGCCCTCCGCCGATCCTACTCAGGGCAAAAAGAAAACGCGTGGTGAGAAAGCTCCTGCAGATTCCGAAGCTGTTGCCGATTCAGGCCCACCTCACACGGAAAAGCGCAAGCGTGGTCGTCCTCCGAAGCAACCGAAGGACGGTTCCCAAGAGCCCACGACCGCCATCACCAAGAAACAGAAAGTGTCCAAGACCCCTGATGAACTCGACGAGAGTCCCGCAACAGGCGGAACCGTAACAAGAGCAAAGCGCGGTAATAAGGCGACGGTGGCAGCAAAAGCGGCAGCAACGAAGGCGGCAAAAGCGAAAGCGAAAGCAGCAGCGGCGGCGGCGGCGTTGGCGTTGGCGGAGGCGGAGGCTGCAGCAGCAGCAGCAGCAGCGGCTGAGGAATCAGAGGAAGGAGGAGAAGTGGAAGGAAACATGGAAATGGACGTGGACGGGGACGGGGACGGGGTCGGGGACGGGGATGGGGATGGAGATGGGGAAGAGGCCACTGCGCGATACAATATCGATGAGGACGAAGATGATGCTCATAAAAGTGGAAGCGAAGACGATGAGAAGCTCGAGACGCGAGACGATGATGGCGAAGCGGTCGCCCAAGCCGGAGAGGGTGACGACGAACTAGACACGGCAGAGCCTGAGGGCGGGGAAAGCGGAGAAGCGATGGCCATCGACGTCCACGATGATGACGGCGAGAGTTCGGATATCGAAGAGTTATCGGTGCGCCGTACCAATGGAAACGACGAGGATGTTCATATGGATGACAACCGACTCGGAGATGCCGGAGAACTTGAACGCGTCCACCAACGAAGTGTTCTCGCTTCAGGGGATGGCGAAGACGGCGAGCTTACCCCGTTAGAGGATCTGGCGGAAAGCAGTGACGACGATGTCTCGATGAGCGAATTGACGAAGCTGTTACCTAAAAGAAAAGGTGCGTGTTTCTTCGGCTTTGAAATTCCACTGATTCTGTATATTGTTTCTTTACTGCAGATCATCGGAAGGCGCAGAGCGCGAAGGTGAATGAAAAAGGTGCGTCTGATACAACTGAATATCGTCAGTCTTGTATTGACATCGAATTTATATAGCTTCTCTTTCAGCAAACAATCCTGATTCCGACGTGGAGCTGAATGGAGGGTCATCTGATAAACGAAAGACAGGGTATGTATTCTCATTCATGCGCGATTACCACGCTTACATCTCCCCTTCTGAAGGAACACCAAACCTCCTGGTGCAACAAGGAAGGCAAAGTCGAAAGAAACACCATCCGAAGGTCGCACCACTGGCACCCTGGATCTCACCGCTCCCAGTACCAACCAAACAAACGTAGGAAAAGCAAAAGCCGGTGTTAATGCCTCGAAACTGCCCGATGCTCCAGCGACTCCGAAACCGTCGAAGAATGCTCCGACATCGGGCTCGAAGCCTATTCCAAGCATCAAGATGACACCCGTAGCAATTTCGAAGTCGCGTACGAGAGCGACGAACGCAAAACGAGGTCTGGGTGCTGGAGAATCTTCTAGCTCTACCACGTCAAAGGTAAGAAACCTTCTTTGTGATTTCTCTTGATAAGCGTGCATAATGATCGTCTTCAGGTCGCATCCTCCGCACCTCCCAAATCTGCCGGTACAAATGTTGCAGCATGGAGGAAGAGCGTTTTGAGTGGGCCGGAACCATCTGCTGCCTCCGAGGTCTCTTCCACCGTCCCATCCCTTTCGCCAAGCGATTCGATCTCGCAGGTAGACGTCAGGTTGAATTGTTCTCCGTTACCAATGAGCATTGCAGATGCAGCGCGAGGACGCGATGATACCCCAAGGAGGCTCGGGTTCTCCCATGTTAATAACGCGCACATCGTGAGGTCTAGCCCACTTAGAGCACGTCTCTCCGGGGTGGACCAAGAGTCGCACTCAAGGTCGAGAGACGACGACGAGGGACTGGAACCTCAACCGACCCGAACATTTACAGTCTCGCACGCATCAGCTCCCGCAAGCTCCACGGCTGTCAACCGAACAGCGAGCGCGAAAGACAACAACAAGAAGAATGCTTTCAGAAAAACAAATAATGTACGCATTGGTTCCGTCGTCCCACTTATTTATTTACTGACAACGGAATTAGATGGACGTCTTAACAAACGACGAGCAATTAGACACATTGAGCTCAGGTAGGACGGGAGGGTCAGTCTCTGTGAGTCGGGGCTTAGATTCTGTACCTTGTGGCGTTGGACGTCAGGCGACTTGGAAATGCAAGTTTGTTCCTACTCTCATTGCTCACTTCTGTCTTTCAACCGACATTTGGAAAGTCGAACCCGAAAACATGACCGACCTACTGCAATCGATTTGGAACGCGATCTACCCCGGAAAGAAGAACATCGTCGAGCGCAAGACTTCCGACGCGCTCTTCAAGCAAGTAAGCTATCTTCGTTCTCCACGCACGAGACAAAGGGGGCGCTGAAATTGATGTTGTACTTTAGGCTCGACAGAAGATCTACGACTATCGATGCAATATGAGCAAATGCGCCATGGCGGCCGTGAGGATGCACTTCGGAGAAGAAGGCGTGACCGCACCCGCCGACATCATAAGCTATGCCAAACACCTAGCCGATGGCTGTCGTTTCATTGTAGGAGAATACAAAGAAGTTATCGGTAAGACAGGGGAGGTGGAGTTGGTCAGTATATGCATTTTCCTTCGTCAATACTTTACTAAGCATATTATCAATAGCGTCCCAGGAAGCTCTACCGCACCGAACTCTGTCTTAGGGTGTTGGCGGAGCACTTCTCTTGGGTAGAGGGTGCAGTATCGATAACAGGTTTGCCCGACATTACCAACGCGCGTCCCGTTGGTGCCGTCGTCGTATGCGGAACTGCCGTAGGTCATCAATGATTCTACATTCGACTCGCTGACCTTCTGCTTATCAGATTCATCAAGCACTCCGTCATTTCGCAGCCGGAAAGTGGAATACGAAGAAGGCCGATTTTTCCTGCGGCCAGACGACCGTCGATACAATGACGCACACTGCGAACATGAAGAACTTCCTGGACGAAAACTGGCCAAAACTGCTCGATCGCGTGAAGGAGTACGAGTCGATGACGAAGAAAAGGAACAATACCCAAACGTTCGAGCCTACCAAGCTCGAAACAGTGATGGATGAACCCGACTCTGATTAGGCCTCGCCGTCGTGTCGTGGTTGGCGGCGCGGGTACGCCGTTCTCTCAGATCTCCTTTAATCATTCTCATTTATACTCGCTCATCTCGTACCCTCACCTATCTTTCATATACCACTTCCCCTCCCATTCCTTCGCATCCTCTCCCTTCGTTCCACCTACTGAATCTTTCCTTGTAACATTCAGTCACCAGCCTCTTCCCAATCCCAGGATATCGTTGTCGTCAGGCTTCACCACTCGCCTCGATCCGCCGTCGCCGCCGCTCACTCTCGCTCCTACGTATGGCCGTCTTGACTGGCTTCGAGACAAGCAGGCCCCGCTGGAGGTTGTACAGTATTAGCCCGCCTGTTATATGCTCTCCGCTGTCTTTTGCCGTCTTTTTCTATGCCTAGGATCATACTTCATCTCTACTCATCTTGACTGTCTTTACTCGTCTTTACTGTCTTTACTGTCTTAGCTCATCTTAACTCGTCTTGAGCATCTTGCGCTCATCTTACGTCGTCTTGTTTTCTCGTACTCTTGTTACCTTTGTCCTACGGTGTTTACTCGATGCTTGTCATACTTCGTATCAAATTTGACAGTTTTCCACCGTGCCCAAAAAATGCTCGTGATTCCTCGTCTTGAATGGTCTGGCCGTCCTTTTTCTTGCGCATCTTACGCATCTTGATTCTGTCTGACGCGTCTTAAATCCGTCTGAAGCAACTTACCGTCTTGGTAACTCGTCTCCGCACGGACTCGTCCAGACCGTTATTAATACGGTAAGTTCTCAGATCTGAACGTCTTAATCCAGACAAGTCCATCTATTGATCAGATGGCACTTTCTTCGCAAGGTTTGATCGGCTTTCCAAGGCAACTTAGCTTAACAACTGAAATCACTGATTTGCCTTTTTAAGACGGATACTAAATTGCTGATGAAGAAAACATCATACATGCGACCAATGGGACACGACGAGTTGACCTTCGTATAGCTCCTCCCAGAAAATCAAGTCGACTAGTTATAACTAAATGATCGCTTGCTTAATTTCAGCCAGCCAACGTAGGGGGGCAAATCTCTTGCGAATCTTCGCGCCCCGCCGCCTCCCGCCTGGGGCGCGGTCACACGGGTGGCTGTGTCGGCACGTTGACACGCGAGGCGCGACTCGAACTTTGCGCGTTCTCTTGCTTTTCAACTTCGACATGCACGCGTCTTCGTCACGACAACACATCGAGAGCAATATTTCGAACCAACTAGCGGAGAAGGAGGAGCTCAGGAGAGGAATAGCACAGGCAGCCGCTGATCAAGATGACGTTCTCGCCGCGTACGAGCAGTTCGTTAGGTGGCTGGACAAACATGAGCACGACACGAGCCTGGTCCGCCCGTACGAGATGTTGGAGGTTTTGGAGGAAGGGGTTAGAACGATGAAGGATGATAAACACTACAAGAACGATCTCCGATACGTGAAACTATGGACCATGTACGCTCGTCGGGTCAGGAAACCAGACGTCGTGTACGCCTTCTTGTTTAAGAAGGCAATTGGGACAGCTCATTCTCAGCTATATGAGGAGTGTGCGCTAGTCCTTGAAGAAAGCGGAAAGTGAGTGGCCTGGTCTCATAGGCTGAAGTCTTGACGTTGAATCGCAATAGACTTCGGGAGGCTGAGGATGCATTCAAGATTGGCTTGAAGAAGAGTAAACGTGCTGTTGATCGACTAAAAAACCGCTATCGGGAGTTTCAAGATCGCGTTGCTTCTGGCACAACTTTCAAAAGGAGTACGGACCACAAGAAGGACAAAGCTAAAGATGTAAGGCGACCAATGTCGTTGCTAGTTTGACGTTGCTCATAACGCACGTTTAGAAGGACACGCTCGGCGCAGCTCTCTATCGAGATCCTCTGAGGAACTTCTCCGATGCATCCTCATCCTCAAGCGCAACCAAACACACCAGTCAGCCGCAGACCAGCTCGACAAGCCAGGAAAATCGAGCGAGACCTGCGCCTACTTCCACGACGACAAAACGAGGCGAGAAGTTGCACATAGACATGAAGTTACTTGAGAAGGATGGTATCGAGATGTCTATACAGGAGGCTCGCGCTGCATCGCTTGGGCTACTGAACAAGCAATGGGCACCTCCGCCGCCAGAGGAGTTGACCATTCGCCCGACATTCTATGACTCTCGTGCAGCCCTCGATTGCGACGATTCGCCCAGAACGTCTCTTTCGAACGAGGATGATTTGCACACCCGCCACCTTAGGATGAATATGAGACTCTCGATGGCTGGAGCAGGCGAACCGACTGTCACGATCAATACGAAGGAAGCTCTCAGAGATGTATTCGGGATGTATAATTCGCCAGATAAGACGTCCTTGCTATCTTCGTCCATAGGCAGCAAGCATTCCTTAGTCAGGAAAGTTGAACCTGTAACGCCTGCGGCTGTGGCCTCACGAAGGCCTACTGAAACGCCCAGAGACGAGAACCGCCCGATTCATGACGCGAAGACACCTGGTAAGTGGCCATCATTGTCGCAACACTTGTATCTCATCAGGTCAAAGGATCATTTCAACTGTTCGTTGACGATGAAATGCGGAAAGAAAACGCTACCCCAGCGCCTAGCAAGGTACATGACATATGCCATCAGGAATACTCTTTCTAACTGTCCAACAGAAAGTTGCTGTATTTTGCGACGAGGAGGAGCCTGTGCCACTCACAACTCCTGCATCTCGACCAGTATTAGCGCTCAAGCAGAGTACGACGACACCTTCAAGTTCAATATTCACACCGTACGTAGACGAAGACGAGAAGAAGGAAGTTGCCAAACCATCCGCCGAGTCGCAAGTGAAGACTGTGTTCTCCAGAGTGTTTACCCCAGTCGCTCTGCCGGAGAAGCCTCGAATAGACTCTTCGCCATCTAGTAGTTCGGCAGATACTACGGAAGACGATGATCAAGACGATGCTTCGGAAGTAGAGAATCTACCGCCTCCAAAAATGTCGGTTTTCAGCCGACCACCGGTTTCTCAACCGATGCACGTATTTGAGGATGATGACGAGGACAAGGACGTTTTTGGATCAAACGCGGCTTTCACGAAACCTTTGTCTGTTCCGCAGACCCAGGTGCGAACAGAGCCGGTTTTCCGACGTAAATCAATCGCGACCGGGCGACAAGCGTTTATTCCTCACAATCATCAAGCCTTCTCGTCGTCGAAGCCTATCAACGCCTTCTCACAACCAATTGACATTGACGATTCGGACGAAAGCCTATCACAGAATGTGGAGGAGGAAGAGGAGCGGGATGACCCAGGAGCCTATAATGAAGATTATCAAGATTATTATGAGGATGAAGATGAGGTCAAATCTTCATATCAGCCACCGATGGGTGGAAGACTCGGCAGATTCGATATCATGACACCCATTGCGGAACGAACGATGGAGTACACGATGAGTACTCGGGCGCATACACCGACACATCACGGGGAAGCACCAGCAGCTTCATCACTTCTTGAGGAGAATGACTTCCTCCGTTCCAATGCAGACGCGGCGGAGGCGGCAAAGAGGCTTGCGATGGAGCTGCAACAGGAGGATGGCGATTTCCAAGAGATGGTTAATGAGGACGACGAGAGAACGGCAAATGATGACCTTGTCGAAAGAACCTGCAATCTTTCACTAGCTGACGCGATCGTCGCTGCTTCGTCTTTCAGACCTCCCAACCCTTGTATTCCGACGGATCCAAAAATCATCTGTACGTTGGTTTCAATGGTTCCCCCGGAGCCCGGATTTTACGACCTGAACGAAGCGAGCTCTGGCCAATTTGATGAATTACAGCGATTCGCGGCAAAGATACGAAGAAATAGCGGGAAATCTACGTCTTCCAAGAGCACGGCAGGCCGCTCCGAATCGTATCGTGTATCCCTCGGAAACACCAGATACGAAGTTGTGGACAAATTGGGAGAAGGAGGTTTCGGAGCTGTTTTCATGGCGAGGGAAGTCAAAGGGCAACAATTGAACCAGGATGGGTCAGATGACGAGGAAGATGAAGAGGAGGAAGATGAAGACGACGAGGATACCGGCTTGATAGCTTTGAAACTTGTCAAGCCGAGAAACATATGGGAATATCATATCCTTCGCCGGGTTCATAGCTCACTCCCTTCCTCAGCGCGGAATTCCGTCATCAATCCACATGCATTGTACGCTTTCCGAGACGAAAGCTTCCTCATTCTGGACTACTGCTCTCAAGGGACGCTTCTGGACGTCGTCAATCGCGCATCTCAAGCTGGCGTGGCTCAGCAGGGTGGTTGTCTCGATGAACTTCTCGTCTTCTTTTTTGCCATTGAGCTATTGAAATTTATCGAGGCGATGCACTCTGCTGGATTCATCCACGGAGATCTGAAGATCGACAACTGTCTTTTAAGACTTGATGACGTTCCCGGAGGATCAGGCGCTTGGTCTGGGATGTACCAGTCTTCTGGGGAATTGGGCTGGAGCTACAAAGGCATCAAAATGATCGACTTTGGACGCACCGTTGACACGCGTATGTTCCCCTCCGGGCAGCAGTTCACCTCAGATTGGCAAGCAGGAGTGCACGATTGCTTGGAAATGCGCCAGAAGAGGCCTTACACATACCAAACAGACTACTTTGGACTCGCGAGTATAATCTATAGTCTGCTTTTCGGGAAGCACTTTGAGCCCACCACGGTCGCTCCTGCGAATTTCCCGGAGAAGCCTACGCGGTATAAGGTCACATCGCTGTTCAAGCGATACTGGCAGGTGGATATATGGACAAGGTTGTTTGACGTTTTGTTGAACCCGACGCTCGTGAGGCCCGACGGCGCACTTCCTGTGATCTCGGAGTTGGCAACCATTAGGGTGGAAATGGAGACGTGGCTTGCAAGCAACTGTAACAGGAGCACAAACACGCTCAAGGGCTTATTGAAGAAGGTCGAGAGGTGTGCGTTGACGGGACTTTCATCCAGATGATCTGATGTTTATTACATGCTAATTGATACCCTGTATTTACTTCGCACTGTTAACATTATTACAATATATTCTTCTCCCAGACTCAAAGAAATGACCAACAAGGAATGACAAAAGGATGAATAATTTACCGAAATCCTAACGCAGAACCAACACTACCGAAGACAGATCGAGGAGGAACAGCTTGCGAGTCCTTCACAGGCGAAAGTTCCGTAGGAATTTCGAGCCCTCCCGCAACCTAATAGAGCTTCAATTTGTACTTGAAGTATCTTTGGCACTGCAATTCTTACCTTTGGTAGCTCTCCCCAATTAAAAGACATGGCCTGAGATGAGGGGAACAATTTCTTTTTCTTGGGTTTAGGCTGCGAAGAAACGAGTTCCACCTCTGATTCTTCTGCAGCGCGTCTGCGGTCCGTTTCCTTCGCTTTCCCTTTCCCTTTGCTTTCGGCCTTCGACTTGGCCGTAGCCTTGCCTCGAGCTTTAACTTCTTGGACTTCACTTTCATCGTCATTCTCCTCTTCATCCCGAGCTCGCTTTTTGTCCTTTGCGACCCGCTCCTTCTTTGGCGGCTCCTTTGGCCTTCCCTTGCGCTTCGTTTTCGGAGTACTATCCTCGCTTTCGTCGGCCGTCTCTACAGTATTGGATCTTCGTTTGGACGGACCAGCCACTTCCACAACATCTTCATCGTCTTCCGGGCTTACATGTCTGCGAGTAGTGGGTTTCGGCGTTAGGGACACCTCTACTTCTCTCTCGGAAACGGGAACTGGGTCATCTACAGTTTCACTCGAAGAACTGACTTCTTCGACCTTCTTCTTCGGCGGTTTCCTCGCGGGCTGTTTGCCCTTCTACGATATTAGTGTTGTGAAATTTTTATAAATGCATTGTCACTCACTTTGGTTGTCCGCGTTTCGATGACGGGTTCTTCTTGTGAAGATGCTTTGAGACTCTCAATTGTGGAAAGAGCCTCTACGAGCTCATTCTGTGCAATATCGGCATCCTTTTGAGCCTTCGCAGCCAACTCTTGCGCTTCGTGAGCGACTTCCTGCAAACAACTTAATCAGTGACCCTACACATGACACGAATGAACACTGACAGAAAGTCTGTCAGACTCTTTCCTGTACTTCTCCGCTCTCTTTGTTTCCTTCTCTAACGACTTCGCGCTTTCCTTTTCGATCTTTTCGAGTTCTTTGACGCGACTTTGCAGTTCCTTGACCTGAACTTCAAGTTCGATCTTGCGCTTCCGTGTTTCTTCTACCTCCGCTCCGCTCTTCGTTTCAAGATTTTGCCATTTGTCCGTTTGTCGTTTAAGGTCAGTGTTGGCTCGCTTGAGCTCCGCGTTCGCGTTCTCCATCTCGGAGAGTGCAGACTGAGCGCCATCCAGCTGCAGCGTTAGGCGTTCAAGCTTGGAGGCGGATGAATCGCGTGAGGCAGAGAGAGCTGCGTACTCTTTGCGAACATTGGACAAGTCATCCTGTGACAAATTTGATATGGAATAGAAGGCAGATAGCAACGCGTCGTACATACCTTGAGTGTCGAAAGTTCCGCCTCAAGATTCTGGATTTTCTCCAGTCCGTCCAGTCTCTGCCCTTCTACCGAGTTCAAGCTCGAATTTAAAGTCCTCATTCGTTCTTCGTATTGATGAACGTATTGTGCCGCATTCTCTTGATGTTGTTCAGCCTCTTCGACCAGTGCCTCCTCGAGATCAGCTACCTTCCTCTCGAGCTCAGACGCCTTCGCTTGGAACAGCGTAAGCTTAAAGTCACGGAGCAGAGTCTCTACGCGTTCCTGTCTGCTCTCCTCTTTCTGCTTGACCACCTGTTCTCGAGCCTTGACCAATTCAATTTGGGTCGTTAAATGCACGATACGATGGCCCGCCATTAGCGACTCGTAGACCTCAGTCCAACTCTTCCTGTCCTGTTGAACTAGCGTGTCTGTCCGTCGCGCGAGATCCTCTCCGCGTTCCTTCTCCCTATCCAAAAGCTGCTGAATTTTCTTCTTCTCATGCTCGCATGTACGGTTCTTCTGTACGAGGTCGTCGATGTGAGATTGCAACGACGCGACCATGGCCTCGTTGGGCCCCGTAGCTGGCGTCACAGCGAGCTTCACTGGACTTCGTCCGACAAGCGCCATTCCTTAATTTCGTCGACGGTGAGTGCACTGATGATGTGGCCGAAGTCGTTGCATGCTGTTTCTCGATCGACGACAGTCACAGTGAACGAGGCGTGCTGCTCAAAGCGTTCGGTGGAGGCCGAAGGGGCTGTGTCGCCCAATCCAGTCATTTTTGCACCTTGACCTCCTACCACCATCATCGAAAGACTCATCTTCCGTCTCACTTCCTCACCGTCGGGGGATTATGCTCGATAATGGAAAATTTCTCAGATATCGATTCCGATTCGCTTTTTGGGTCCCCACCGCCGTCTCCGCGACTTGCAGAAGGTAGGTCGAACACCCTCGCGCTCCCGTGCGGCCCACACGGAAGCGCAGGGAACGAAAATGTGGGGACCATTGCACTTCCTGGTTCCCATAACAGCTCTGAACCTGTTATCAACCTCCCAGCGTCACCACCGAGACAGTTTGTCTCCCCAGTAAAGGCTGCCGAAGCGCCTCGTGTTCAAGCTCGTTTTCACTCGCCTAATGTCATGGCTCCTCAACCCTCCGTTCCTCGGAAAAAGGCTCGTCGGGATACCTCTTCAACACCACTAGTCGAATCACCTTCATTCGTGCTTCCTGAATCCGGTCAACCCCCTCCATCAAATTTCTTCCGCGGTCAACAAGCTCTCCTAGGGCACGTAGGAGTCGTAGCAGGCCTTAAACCTGCCACTTTAGCGAATAGAAGCGCGCGAGGGGAAAATGCCGAGAATCCCATCGTCGTAGAGGAAGAGAATCCAACTGCGTTGGCGGCATGGAAGGCTACTTCTCGCTTGAGACCCCCATTACCCAACGGCGCAGAACACACGCCTCGACATACGTCGCAACCCGCACCGGACCCCGGTACCTTTGCAATAGTGCCTGAAATCTTCGTAGGTCATGGATCTGCTTGCGATGTAGGCTGTTGTACTGGCAATGGCGCATTGCATGCACAGGCACTCCGGGTCATGGAGAAATCTGCGAGCGAACCACCCACGAAGAGAAGGCGTTTGGACTTGCATCGTCCTAGACGCGGTGATCCTGGGAAGGCAAGCGCGGAGCCATTGTCATCAATGGATCTGCAACAAATGGTGAGGAAGGGGAAAGGGAAGAGTAAGAAGATGCTCTTGCACGTCTTGACGATGTTAAAGGATGCGTTGGAACAAGGTTCAGATGTGATGAAGGAAGACGAAAACTCGAATGCGGGAGATGGAAGTGGAAGAAGTCACTATCGACCCAAGACGGCTATGTACGGGATAGACGTTCCACCCTCAGACACCGACCCAAGTTCGTCCTCTGCCGATGCAGCCACCATGAATTTCCAGTACACTCCAAACGACCCTCTTCATTCATGGGAGCAATTCGCGCCGTCGGACGACTTCGCATCGTACGGATCGTCTTTCGGTAGTCCATCTCCGTATTTCCCTTCGCTGCCAGAACACATTTCGACGTCTGACCTCGAGTCATGGTTGTCCGCGGTCGACGGTCAACTTTGCAATGAGTCGTCTGCTGCCGACGAATTTGGATCAATATTTAATGCTATTTCCGTGACACCGACTCCTCCAACAAATACGTCCCAGCTTCCCCAACTCGCCGATGCAATTGCCGTCGATCAATTGGCTGTTCAATCCAATGCGCCTAATTCCTCTTTGACGCCAGTTCAAGATGATTTCCCGCAAGACCCAGGATTTACGAACACCTTCCCCATTGATCCAACCCTTCTTGCACTTTCAGCAATCGAGACTTCAATCGAAAATGCCAAGCTTTTTGAAAGCGTTTCTCCTAGTAAAGACGGCGATGTTATTGGGTCCATGGAATTGATGAACGGCGACTTTGGGTTGGATTTGGGCGTAGGTTCGTGGTTTTCACCGATTATTGATAAGGATATAGCTTCATTACTCGAGTTTTCAGCGTCTGATCAACCTATCGTAACGCCGATGTCGCAAATGGACTCCTCGATACCTCAAGGCAGTGGTTTGCCAGAAAACGATCTTCTGGCAGACCTAACGTCGACGTCGCTTCCTTCCCAGCTCTTTTCTTCTCATCCTCCCCCTCCTCAACCCACCGTAACGGATCCTCTACATTTTCCAGGTGTGTGGGATTATAATGCGCTGTTCGCTGCCGCAGGTCTGAACGATGATTCAACATCATTCTCAGCCCAGGATTCCATCGGGACTTCCGCTCAAGACCAACCATTTCTTCAATCCGCTTCAACTACCCGCGAACCTCTCCTGGATTGTTCGACGAACTCTATCCCCGTCACCGCGAGTTGTTGGACGGTTTACGACCCGGAGAGTTTGCGCAGCGATGTTAGCAAAAAGGCAAGTAGACCATACGTTGTGGCTGACAGAGCACGGTCGCGCAAAGCGGCAGATAAAGAGGCGATCATCTCGATGGCGAAACAACGCCGAGAAGCGCTCGCCATTGAACTTGCGCGTGCCAAGATAGAGCTGTGGGAGACGACGATCGAGCAAGGCGTTTTATTGAACATGCTGAAGGACAAGGAGTTAGATGTGGTGCCAGGTTCTTCAGATGAAAATCCTACCTTAGGTGAACCGTAGTTACGGACGATGTACGCAATGCATGTTTGTATGTCGTTCAGTATGCCAGTCAAGGAATGATCTCACTAAAACGTTCGAACAAGGAGGTTGTGCTGAAGTTATTTTCAACGCGCAGTATCTGGACTGTTCACGAGTACACATTCTGGCTATCAAAACATCATGATGTCCGCAGCGGTGCTACACTCCATCCAATTCCCATAAGTACACGAGAGTGCAACTTGCTTTGCGAACTGCGCTTAACAAGAGGCAGGCGGATCTTTAGAGGACGACCGCAACCTCTCTAAAAAATTCCAGGACCCCGAACCGGGGTAGGTAGGTACCCCCTACGAATATGGCTAGTGGCGATGTTCGCGTATGGTCCTCTTCAGGGTTTCGACGCCCTACAGCCGCCATCTTCCGCTCTGCTCACTTTTGACGTTCGAGCGTAAAGACACCGCTCCCCTTCAAAGGTACGAGCTGCGAAAATGCGTTTCGCGTGCGCAAAATTTGTCACGTGTTATGACTTTGGCCCTCAGACTTTTGCTAACTTCGTCAGATCTTGATCGTTTAAATTCGTTAAAAAGCTAGATTACCAAGTAAATACTTGATTGTCGCTCATCTGCGCAAGTTTGAAGGCTTTTCGCATCGCGATGCGCTAAATATCGCAAAACGCGTCTCCAAGCTCGTGAGACAGCCAAAATGGCCCCCGAACACCGGGTCCTACCCCACCTTGAGGAGAGGATGCGGTCCCCGATTCAGATCGCGCACGCCTCTTGGCGCTTAAGCAACAATGTCTGCATCTTCTCTCCCCCGACCCTCAAGGACGTTGCAGTTCTCGGTTGACGATCCTTGCAACACTATCATCATCGATAAAACGAGTGGACGTACTCTTTACATCGTCGATACCAATCGCATTAGTATTTCCGCAACATCAGACCTCAGGATCATTACGGACGTTTATGATTCAGAGAGAAGGTTGATCGCGTCATTACGATGGAAGGACATCGTCTCCGACGTCGTAACAATGCCCTCAAAATCTCTCGAGGAGGAGCCATTGAGCAAATGGCTTAAGAAAAGCATCAATCCCTTCAAACAGTATGTCAGAACTCATCGAGCAGCATGAACTCAGTTCTTATGTACCATATTCCTATCCAGGACAGCGACGTTCAAGGACAAACTCGGTAGGAAGTACAAGTGGGATACTAAAGGACTACGATTGCAATTTCGTGTCAGTACACTTTCGACATTCGAAGATCTGGCGACTCACGTATCCAAAACACCAACCAGCTCATGGCACCCGATGAGTCGAAAGACATCCCCATAGCATACTTCGAACGAGCCCAACCATACGTCACTCCACAAAATCCCGACCCAACACCTTCGATGTTACATCTCACATCCAGAGCAGAAGAAATGCTGGACGACGTTATGCTGTCGTTTCTCTTCATGGAAAAGGAAAGGAGAAGGGAGGCGTATCTCACCTCTAAGTTCAGCGACCGACAAGTCGCTTCTGCTGGAGGTCGGACGGAGATTTGAAGAGCAAATCCAGTATGCATTGGAAGGTAGCATCTATTGGCACTCAACTAAGTAGTACCATACACGACTCGTCTGTAATTCGAAGGATATGTCGCCACGTCATGAAACTCCGTATCGACGTGAAAATGAGCGTGATCAGAGCGATTAAGGAGGCTTGTCTGTCTTGTCCATCCGTTAAAAGAAGAAGATCGCACCCAAAACGACCAATGTCCAGCGAAACGCTGAGGAAGGCGCACAGGTGTCGTGGTGGACGTATAGTGAAGAGAGCAAGCAAATTTTGAGAGAATTTATACTTCAGCGGAGATTGAATCGATTACCCAAACGGGCCACATTTACAGACTCCGAACCGAGCTTTGCCGCGAGCGAAATTTATTCCTCTTGGTCTTTTACATGCACCATCGACTCGAGTCCATCGGAAACAAACACTTCTAGAAATCCTACCGGCTGAAATAAAAGGAGTCATAGGACTCTAAAACACAGCTCTGCGGAACCACTCACAATCTGATCAAAGCTGCGCCCGGCATCGTGACCTATTCACCTCGCAGCGATGGACTATTTACGGCGACTCCGCTGGTTTTCGTCGTCTCTTTTTCCGACACGCGGCTATTCTACGCCTGCTCTCGAACAGATGCATTTGATGCCCCAGGACACGAAGGATAACCCTCTAATGGTAAAATTTCTCTTAGACGTACATTTTACCGTGAAATTGTTATGATTTATCCAAGCTTTTCATTGCAGTTTCAATTCTTCACTTGGTTAAGTGAAGGCTCAGAGCAAGAGAGCTGGTGGAAGCACTTCGAAGCGCAAGTTCCCCGCCTTAAGGAATTTGGAGTAACTCACGTATGGTTGCCCCCGCCCAACAAAGCTTCCAACAAGGTGATCTATCCATTTGTTGTTTAATTCAGTGAATATACTCAATGACTCTGTTTTCTTGCAAAGCATGGCGCTGGTTATGATGCTTATGATCTGGTACATGCATTCACGTCTCCACTGCTGCCTCTGAATATCTGATTGGATATTATATTGTTTAGTGGGATTTGGGAGAGTTTGAACAGAAGGGTTCCGTTGCAACACGCTGGGGCTCCAAGGAGGAATTGCAGCAAGCGTGTGCCGTTGCACGCGCAAATAATATCGGCGTATTGATTGATGCTGTGTTGGGAGTGAGTTCCAGTCATTCGAATGCCCAAGGTTCATTTTTCAAATGTTGAACGGTCGTAAAGCATAAACTCGGTGCAGATCGAAAGGAAACCTTCACTGCTATCCCTGTCAATCCAGACAATAGACTACAGCAAACGGGTCCTCAGCGAGAAATAGAGGTGTGAGTTTCTGCTCACTATATTGCTTACTATTCTAAATATTTGTAATAGGGATGGACTGCTTACGATTTTCCGGGAAGAGGAGACAAGGTACGTTTACGCAACGAGCTCTGAACAATAAGTCAATAAATTTGCAATGATTTCACAGTACAGCACTCTCAAATGGTCTCACAGGCATTTCACCGGTATTACTACCATTTTCAATGAAATGATCAATTTTACTGACAACGCGTCACAGGGGTCGATTGGGATGCGAGGGAGCGGAAGTCCGATATCTATTACATCATAGGCCCAGGGAGAAATGGCTGGTCCAAACACGTCGACGACGAACTTGGGAATTATGACTACCTCCTCGGATGCGATGTACGTCCTCAGACCCATTATGATTGTAAATTTCACATCTTTCTCCAGATTGATCACACGCAACCCGATGTAAAGGAGGACCTTCTTAGATGGGGTGAATGGATCCTAGAGGTAGCATTTTCCTCAACCACATGCAATGCATCACTAATCATCCGCTATCTTACAGCAAACTGGCGGAGCCGGATTTAGATTTGACGCCATGAAACATTTCGATAGACGTTTCCTTGCAGAATTTGTAGGCAATTGAAGAAGTATCTCCGCAGCTAACTTACGACCATACAGATAGAGCGTTGCAGGCGTAGTCTAGGATCGCGGGACATGTTTGCGGTGTCCGAATACTGGTCTGACAGGTTTGTGCGACAGACCTTTAATCTGAGTGACGCTGATCGAAAAAATGCCAGCATTTCGAAGGTAGAACACTACATCAAGCAAATTCGCGGCCAGGTACTGTCCTAGCGATTGATGAAGTCTCAGAATTGATATATTTATCTCTCACTAGACTTCGTTTTTCGACGTTCCCTTTCATTATAATCTTCACAACGCGAGTCGTAACCAATCAACGTACGATCTTCGGAAAATACTCAAGAAGTCGCTCTTAGAGAGACGTCCTTGGGATGCCGTTACATTTGTAGACAACCACGAGTAAGTTTTATTTCCACATACTGGGCCGCTGACAATCAGCTTCCTATTTTTTCCAGTACTGTGAGTTCATCTGTTGACGTGTGATACACGAATTTCATAGTGTGTTTCGTTATTTGCAGGGCATAGGACGTACGTTGGAAAGCTGGGTAAGGTGGATTGAGACGTATATTCAATTTTATGCTCAGTAATGTTCTCTTTTTTTCAGGTGGATGAAAGCTTCAAAGTGCAGGCGTATGCCCTAATTTTATTGCGACTCGAGGGTCTTCCGTAAGTAGAGGAAATGCTCTGTCCTTCCTTCCTTCCTGACGCCTTTTATCTTGGACAGTTGCGTTTACTACGGCGACGTCTATCCAAACAAAGAGCATTTCGACGCCAACGTGTCCAAACAAATACTGAAGTTGATTCAAGCTCGTAAAAAGTACGCGTATGGCAAGATGACGGAGTACCTAAATTACCGCAATTGCATTGGCTTCGTGAGGCACGGGGACGATAGTCATGAAGGCTCCGGATGTGTGGTAGTAATAAGGAGCAACATCGATGTGAAACAGTCAGTGTCCCTGAGATTGGTTTATCCTCTTCTTCTCTGAAGCTTCTCCTATAGGTCATCAGGCAACTCCAAAGACTATGGTCAAGAGATCCGAATGAAAGTAGATTTGGTACAATTTCAGCCCCTCTCGTCTGGTTCATACCCTAATATCTATATCTTTTTAGAAGAAGGATCTCGGCACGACAGGAAAGCCAGTGATCTATCGTGACTTGCTTGGAGACTCTCGCACTGTCGCAGTGAATGCTGAGGGCTGGGGTATTTTCCCATGCGCGGAAGGGAGTGCTGCCGTTTGGACGAGGTCGACATCAGAAGAATAGTCGATCTCGCCAATTCTTGGATGCATCGCAGATGGATTTTGGATTTCCCTTCTTCATATTCATGTGCTTCTTGCTTAGTATGATACATTGTTCGCGATGTTGAGTGTTCACTAGCTACTACGGTATAAATTGCCGATATGGAAAGGAGAGTGGTTGTCCAGTCATTGGAAACGGAATAAGAAAGAATGTTATGTCGTTTCTCCGATTCTCGAAGATGCTGAGTCTTGGAAACCAAGCTCATAATATTCCGGTTGGCGAGGAGCTTTTTCATATCTTTCCTCTGTTGATTTGGGATATTCTGGCGACCGGTGCATAGACATAGTTGCCGCCTCGCCAGCCATAGAGACGATCTCTTGTGGGAGGGTCTCTCCGTCGAAGAGCGCGGCAGTTTCTTCCAAAGTCCGGCCTTGAGATGAATTAGTTCCAGTCTACTGTCGCAGGCTAAGGTACCGAATCTGGAAGACGCTCGTACCTTTCGTTTCGATGATGAAGCGTAGAATAAATGCAAGCTCTAGGACTAGCCATCCGCAGTATACAAGATACTGAACAACAAGATACAA
Source organism: Schizopora paradoxa (assembly GCA_001020605.1). NCBI lineage: Eukaryota > Fungi > Basidiomycota > Agaricomycetes > Hymenochaetales > Schizoporaceae > Schizopora > Schizopora paradoxa. Next base: position 115,238 of record KQ085907.1, read on the forward strand.
TCAACAAGTGATCGGGCGGAGAAACGATTTCGACTCACGTATTTCCATCCTAATGCATCTAATGCCCAAGGATTCACGAATTGGTTGAAGGCAAGAGTCAAGCACACTGTAATGTTCTGTGACCGAAGGATAATCAATTTGCATGAATGATATCTTATCAGTCAGGAAACACACCATGATCGCGAAGCCTTTGGCACGAATACTGAACGGCAATATCTCCAACGTGTACGCCACCAGCATGGGTGTGTATGCTATATCGTAGAACGCAAAGAATAAGAAAATGAGGGGGATCGTCGCTGTTCGAAGTTCGAGGTAAGTATTTGTCAAATCTTTGGTGAAGCAAATTAGTAAAGTCCACACCTTTAGCAGCATCGGTATCGTTCATGGTACTGAACAGAGCCGTTGTCAAAGTCCACATGGAGAACACTTCAGGATGATTTCTTCAGCTAAATTCTGTATTTAAATTGAGGAGTTTACTGACCGACTAGCATCCCTGCATTTGAAGCGATGAACAGAGTTCTACGGCCCAGTTTATCGACGAGTAGAGCGGCTCCGAAGGCACACACGAGGTTCCATATCTGTAGGACACAGTAATCAGGTTGGAATTCCAAAATCTCCAGCCAACGCTTCATTACCTGAAGACCACCGTTGATCTCCGCCTTGGTGCCCGCGTTATTCACTCCAACGCCTTCCAGGACGAGATTGATATAGTACGAAACTAACCCATTTCCACTGCGGATAATCGTAAGTGACGAAAACCTTCATCAAAGGTTGTCGATATGCGCACCTCCACTGTGAAAACAGTCCAATGGCGATGATGATAAATATCCTCCTGCGATTTCCCGGAGTTTCGAATAAAGACAGCCAGTTCGTACTTCTCGTATACTCCTTTTCGATCTTCAGTGCATGCCGTATTTGCGCCATCTCGAATACAACGAGCGGGTCTCTGTCGTCTCCGCCGTTCGCATGATATTTGGCCAGTACACGCGCAGCTTGTCCCTCCTATAGTATGTAGTAAAAAGAGTTCATCAGAATTCAGATCTCAAGTATGAGAAACATAGCATTTCGAAGCCGCAGTACTCACTCTACCCCGAGAGACGAGCCATCGTGGGGACTCAGGAATGCAAAAAACCAAGAGAACTTGTGCGACCGATCCTACGGCCTGGACAACCGACGGAATTCTGCAATCAATGAGTCCGGATTTACGCCGACAGTTTCCCTCGCATTTACGTACCTCCACGCCCACGCAGACCCGTCCTTACGCTCAAACGCAGCGAAGCACGCCCAGGCAGCTATAAGAAATCGCGAAAGAAACCAAAGTCCCCGATGAGAAAACAAAACACAGGGGGGTCTTGTGACCACGATCATCGTGCGCGCGAACGTACCTACGATGCTTCCCATGTACCACGACGAATTGTATATCGAGGTTAACTGGCCGCGCTGTGGGGGAAAAATATGACGCGAAACATGATCGCGAGCAATACAGTATTAGCTCTACTGCGGACTCGAGGAAAATTTCGAAGACGAAAAAGTACGGTTTGTCGTGCATGACACTGACCTGCGTAGGGTAAGCTAACTCCGTGATGAGAAGAGGTCCTGCGTTCGTCGCAAACGCGAGACCAAACCCGACTATCGAAAAGTTACGAGTCAGCAAAGCATCTCCAGGGGGGGAGGGACGTGGTCTTCCCAGCTGAACTCACTAAGGAATCTAGCCCCGACGAACATCGCGACTGTTTGCGCTGCACATTGCAAAGAAACGCCAGCAAGCATAAGCACGGCTCCAATGAACAACGCCACTCGCCTCCCAAGCATATCGGAGGCTAAAGGGGTGAAAGGCATGCCCTATATGCGCGCGATTTTTGGGATGATGAATGTGACGAACGTATTGCTATATCTTTATACACTTACGAGTAGTGCCCCTACATTTTGCGCCGAGTTTATGAGACCTAGCGCCTTCCCTTGTGGATTATGAAAGAACGTCTGCCAGTCGGGTACAATTTGAAGACCTTTGGAATCAATGTCAGTATAAAGCATTTGAAGAACAGATTCAGTTGTCGTACCGTTGACGAGAGACGAATCGTATCCATTGATTGCAGAAGTCAGGAGGGGTAAGAGGAGGCAAAGATTGAGCGCAAGAATTCCTAGAAAGGGAGCATCGAACTCGCAGATTAGAACAAAATATGGATTCTAACCACCAAGCTTACCTCTATTTGTCCACCAAGGCCCTCGGTGTATGAAGTCCACGATGGTCCATTCAGGCGCATTCCGGATTCCGGTCGACATCCCGTAGAGCAGAGGGGGACGGCTCCGATCAGTGAGATGGCGGGCGAGAAGGCGGGAGAGGGGGGAACGGCAGCGAGAATCGAAAGGGAGGAACGAGCCAGCTCACACCTCTCTCTCCTCTTATAATAACACACCTAGCAGGCCGACCGTATACAGTAGCATACAGTAGCATACATTCGCGTGTCTACCATCGGCGAAAAGGGGAGCGAACCGTACGCCTGAGGTTGCGGGCCGGTCGAGTTTCTCCCGTGTCCACTGGCCAGCGAGATAGACTTTGCATCACGCAAAAACGGGCACATTGAGTGCGGGGTAAAGAAGCCTCGAGCGAATGTTCTCCGGGGGGGAAACAGGGGCAGAATCGCTGGGAGTGCCAGGAAAGCATCCGACAGCGCGAGCGTGCAGTCACGGTGTACGCAAAGTAGGACGGGGAGACATACTCACGCGGCCCCGGGGCGGTAAAACCGCGGAGTATGTCAAAGCCTGGCGAATATGTCTGTGATAGGAGGAGAACACAAGTATTGACTTGGCTTGGTCGAGCGGGATTATTCCTCGGGAGGTTGTCGCTCGGATTTCCCTGCAAGTAGTGGAATCGAAATTGCGACTCGACTTTGACGTTGATCTGAAGTTATCATCGATTCCTAAAAATTCAACACAATATATTCAAGACGGTGCGCTGGAAAAAGAGCATCGACGTAACTCACCACCTCCTAAATCCCTTTGTGGATTCATTGAATCTTCGTTATTTCTGGATGCAAATGGATGAAGGCCGGGTCCGGCGATTGGTGAACTGGAGGCATTCGGAGCGACGAAACTTAAGAGAGAGCGATCCCCTCCTTGACCAGTTTGACAGTCCAATATTTGACAATCCAATAGAACGAACAAAACGAGTACTGGCTTTCTATGTCCTCGTTTGCTGATTTCATTGCAACTGAGCTCGCCACTGCCTTGACCAGTTTGACAGTCCAATATTTGACAATCCAATAGAACGAACAAAACGAGTACTGGCTTTCTATGTCCTCGTTTGCTGATTTCATTGCAACTGAGCTCGCCACTGGCTTTCGGCGATGAGTCTCCTAGTTTGAAGCTCTTCGCGAAAATTTGTCAACCAACCCATCCGTACCTTGAAGTTCCTTCACTCTCAGCGCCTTCCCGCCTTCCAAGGTTCGAGATCGTGAAGTTTTCATACACCCGCAGAACGTAACTCTAACGGCTACCCATCCTTTCGAGATCTCGAAGCCTACATACAAACACCACGTCAGCGCCAAATTGGCAAAATTGCAGGGATCTAGGCCAATGCTTCAAAAATACACGACGATTCGACGAACCTCTCGAGATCTCTCCCTTTCTCTTTCGCACACCCGCGTTGGAGGATCCATGACCGACTGGGCTGACTGGGCAGCGCAATCTCCTCACTTTTCAGTGCAAGATTTTTGCATGAGAAGCCCATCAGGAGGACAAAGGCGCGCACATGGACGTCCTCACGAAGAGGTCGAAGAACGGTAGCAAGCCTCACACGACACGATAAGAGTTGACACGTAAGACGTCATGATCTTCGTTTCATCTTCCAACTTCACACACGCGAGCTTTGTTGCGAAAAAAAATCACGGAGCAACGTCTATTGCTGCAACGACAGAAAGTAACACAAGAGCAACATGCACAAGACCTGCAGGATAGCCTGTACAATACGTGCAGCAACAACTAGAAAGTAAAAAAGGGGGTAAAGACTAGAAGATTACACCAAGGAAAGAGTAGAAAATACACCTGCAATCGTTAATCCGCTCAAAAGCACGTCATCGGTCATGTTAAGTAGTAAAGGAGGAGTAGGATGGAGATGACGCTAGTAGGAGGACATTATAGAACACAGCTACCTGTGTAATCGTTCATCGTTCATGGAAAACAAAAAAACAATCGCAAAAGTCCTTGGATAAAGGGAAATGTGCATGGTCCTGGAGACGCAGGGAACAGACGTCTCACCAAAGCCTTTTAAAATGCAAACATCCTCTATCCAACACTTTAGAGTGCCAAAGCAGCCATGACGGCACCGACAACACCAGCAACGCCAAGCTCAGTGAAATGGGCGGTGGGTCCAGCTGCGTTGCTGGAAGACGTAGTTGAACTATGTAAAGCAGCTTAGCGAACGCGAACAAAGAATAAATCAACCAAACGACTTACCCAGACGATGGCGAAGTGGAGGTGGTAGACGCGTGTGAGGTGGTGCCCGTCGTTGATGATCCAGCAGAGGTCGCGCCTGAAGTGGTGCTACCTCCAGCTGTGGTGGAAGCAGTCGATCCGGCGGTGGTCGAACCTCCAGCCGGGGCGCTCGTCGAAACACCTTGGCCGACGCAAGCAGTGCTCGCTAGAGAATCCAATAAGTTACTAAATCCAATCAGCATAAATACTTCGATAGCTTACTTCCAGCCTGGACGGGGAAGGCACCGGACTGCGCAACGGCACCAGTAGAGTCCTTCAGGTTGAGGCCAAGTGAGGTACCTTATAAAGCAGATCAACGAATATTCATCCAGGAAATGTGGCGTTACTTACCCGATGCGAAGTTGACAATGAAAGAGAGAGATGTGCCATTGACCTGACCAAGGTTCTCGAGCGTCGTGGTTGGGTTATTGCCGTCAACGATGCTGATTACGTCATGTTGAGGTCAGACAAACTTTACGACAGGCTGTATGCAACGTTACTTACGCCTGTTAGAATTTCAATGACATGAATGGATAAGCGTGAACGAGGCTTCCGCATGAGAAGTGGTCTAAGGGAACGGAACATATGACACGTACAAGGAAGTAGGGAGCTGTAGGGAAACGACCCATTTCGTCAGTCAATGCGGCGATTGAGAATGGTACAAGCTACTCACCGACACCTCCAGACCACGAGAGGAGAGTGGGCTCGCACTCGACGACGTTGCTCCTGGGTGCGAGAAAAAGAGCGGTTGCCAACGCGTCAGCGACTTATCATCGAGACAAAAAGTTGGGTTGAAGTTGAAGTTGGACGAGGACGTACGGTGTGATGATCATGAACTGAGCATTGGCGGCTGTCGCGAGGACGGTGGCGACGAGGGCAGCGATTGAGAACTTCATCGTTGAGGGGGATGAGGAGGACGGCGAAGGAAAAAGTCGCAGGAGTGGTGGGGGTTGGGACGACGGGTCGTGGGGAGGGGAATGAGGGAACCCGCCCGCTATTTATTGCGCCGAGGCCATCCAAATAAAGATCAACATACGTCAGCTCAGCCGCGTAAGTTTTTGCGGTCATTTTTATGCGGCGTCCCTTTTCTCGTTCCTTCCACCGTCTTTCTTATTCCAAACTGCTACTTTACTGTACATCCATCTCGACAACTACAACGACGGCAACGACGGGGCACGCGTCGATCACAACAGCGACAGGCGCTCGACAAAGGCACGTCATAGCGAGAGATCTGCAGCCCTGATGCCATGATGCAAAAGCACATGCGCCCATGCTCTCTCTGCCGACGACGCTCGGAAACGGAGCACCTTCCGCCTTCAGCGTCGCCGGACTGAAAATCACTTTTGCACGATAGATAACGTCGTCGAGAGGCCATAGTGATCACTTGCCCACACTTCGACGCTATTCCCAGACGTGCGTGGGGGGAGCGCGCGAAGACCCACTCCGACAAGGGCCGGCGCGTCCACGCTAAAGCACGCCTGATGGAGGGAGGACGGCGCGTCGGAGGGCGGGGTGTAGAGAATCTTGTCAAGGCGCCCAGGGGCAAACCTGCATTTCGGTTGGTAACCCCAAGTATGCGAGGCTGGGCCATCATCTCCTTGGTATGCATCGAGGAGACCCACCTCCGCAGGTGTGTTCCTATCCGACTCCTGAATTGCGTTCATGTCTCCGCAAACCATTCCACCCAGGAATCCCTCCTCTTTCAACGCCGATGCCACCGCGTGAAGCTGCCTGGGTCGAGCACGCGCCCCATCCGGCAGGGATTCGAGATGAACGCTGGCCAACCGGAACGGCACCGTTTCCTGCTCGCCGCCACCACTCTCGTCCGCAGCATCGTGTCCAGCCCCTGTCAGTGCTGCGGGGTTCCCAAGTTCGAGGTCAACGATCAGTGCAAACCTGCCCATCACCGATTTCTCGAAGTTGATTTTGAAGACTTTCGACACCGGAATATTCTTGTGGACGAGGGTCACGGATCCATACGAGGCATTCCAATCCTCATGCGAAATTGGCGAGATGTTGAAGTTATCTCGAACCCAAGTATGTTCCAAAATGACATGGAGAGCATCATCTTGTAATTCTTGGAAGAGAATGGCTGGAGGTTTTGTTGCGATTTCTGTTTCTTGAATGACATTATTCTGCAGGTGGTCCAAGACGCACTGTAACCTGCGTTCAGTATAACTGGCCATGAAGTCAACGTTCCACGATATAACGCGTATCATAGAGGGCACTGCTACTCCACCTTTCGGTGGCAACGCAAGATTCACCCATCCTGGAGACTGAGCATTCGCGTCATATGAGTACAGGTTTAGATCTTCTCGAGATGTGTAATTATCATCCACATCATCAAAGTTCTGAGCCATTTTTCTTGTGAAATTTCTCGTGAGTTGACTGAGGATTCGACAAAGGTTTCCAATACCACCGCGAGGTGGGCGTCGAGGAAAGAGGAGGAGCAACATTGCATTCGCGTGCCCAGCGCATATATACAGCTTCGGCCTCGCACGCGACGCAGCGCATAACGGAAGCGCGGGTAGAGATTTGTCAGCAAGCATCGCCGTGATTTCACCGCTTTACGCGCACCGACTGCCATAAAGACAGCAGTGCGTCGGTGAGCTCGCTGTCCACTCTCCACGACGACGACGGCGACGACGCGCACATTTTAAGATATTTCATATCGACGCGATGTATGCCCCGCCCTCGACCCGCCCTCGACCCAAAGTCGCGATCCCAAACACACCAAAGCGCCGCCCAACACACCGCGCTCCTTTCCCGTCGTGGCTCCCTGACCCTAATACAAATTCAGCCGTCCACGACGAGCCCTACGACGATGACGCCGACACCCCTCTGCAGCGCACGATATCCGATAGCGGCACTCGACATCATGGGAGTCGGCACGCATCCTATAGAGCGCTACCTCCGCTCCCAGCAGACACGACTTCGACCTTCCTCACCGAGCAGCCATACACGCCAAGCTCCACCACTGTGCCCCAGTCCATCCCCCCCGCGCAGAATTACGGTAACTTATACTACCCACCATCGTATGAATTCGCGCAACAGCGTCCGGCGAGCTTCGCTGAGGGGACGAGCTCCTACAATCCAAACGGCGGGTCTATGAGCTTTCCAGAGCCAGAACTGCATCGCTCCTTTTCTTCCAGATCATACCATGAATACGAACCTCCACCTCACCGACACACCAGCAGCGACTTTGGGCCGTCTGCTGGCCTTGCCCGATCGACCTCGTACGCTGCATCCTTTTCGGATGTCGGCACTCCACGGGTAAGCTTTCGCAAATCCGCCACTTAAAGCTGTACGCTCATATGGTTGTCAGGGCTCAACGGAGGAATTGACGGACGAGCTTTCGCAGATGACGTACGTAATGATAATCATACACCTCTCCTTATTTTTGTTAAAGTTAACCTTTGTCGGAACGCGCATATACTCAGGCTTGAATCCGAGGAAGGCCTCAAGAAATTTCAAGCAGGAGAACTTCCTGCTAAGGACGAGGAATGGCATAAGCTAGTACCTGAAGCCGCACGAGAAGCACTCGGAAAAAAAGAGGTTGAGCGGCAATCCGTTTTCTTCGAGCTATTTAAAGCAGAACGAGACTACGTTGGAGACATGGAAGCCGTGCAAGAGGTGCGCCTTGCCTAACCTTATTTTTCCCTCAGAATTAAAGCTTCGGAGTAGGTTTTCATTGAACCGCTACGGGAGTCCAATGCCATACTCAATGGTGTAGAAGAATTCATAGACGAAGTGTTTTCGAATCTCAGCGAAATATTGGGGTACCACCAGCGTATGCTTGACTCGCTCTTCGCACGGCAACGCGAACAACACCCTCTCATCCAAAGTGTCGCTGACGTCATTCTTGAAAGTGCGTTTGCTGACTTCAGAAATTATTTCATTCTATTTACTGACTTATGAACCTCTTAGCTGTGTTGCAATTTACGAACGCCTACGAAACATACATCAAACACTACCCGATTGCAGAGGCACGGCATCGCGCTGAACTAGCTCGCAACCCCGCTTACCGCGCATTCATCGAGAAACAAGCACAGGTACCCCGAATCCGAAAACGCGATCTTGTCACGTTCATTTCTCGACCCGTTACCAGGTTGCCTCGCCTATCTCTCGTATTGGAGCACCTCGAGAAGTTGACTGAGGCAGATCACCCAGACCTAGAAAGCATGCCTCTAATCACTGGCATCCTCGGCGATCTGATCAAAAGCACACAACCCGGCATAGAGGCTGCAGAGAATAAGGTCAAGTTCTGGTCTATCACATCGGGTCTGGTGTTCCAAAGAGGGGATTTGATTGTCAGTGATATTTGTCTCTGTATTGTTCAAATGAAAATCTAACGTTTCTGGGCAACAGGACATGGACTTACAAGACGATAGAAGGGCACTCGTCATGTCGGGTACACTGGCGAGGAAGCAACGTGCGGAATTAGATTGGTCAAGATGGAATGACTATACCGTCGTGCTCCTCGACAATTTCCGTGCGCATGCATACACTCACCCGATATTTACAACTTATGAGTTGTTGATTTGCAGTGCTAATTACCCGAGAAGAGAAGCGGTCGAATGGAGATCTAAGATACGTTGTCGTATCGAGGGTAAGAATACGTATCAAAGTACTCGCATCGTTCCCTCACAGACATTTTGTTTCTATTTCAGCCTCTTTCTCTTGCATATCTCAAGATGGGTCAATTCGACCAGCCTCCAGAAAACAGGAAAGAAAAACCTGATGAACGCGGTATTCTCGACATCGTGCGGTTCAACACAATCCCCCAGTACCCGTTTACTATCTACCACGCCGCCGAGAAAACGAGCCGTAGGTATACCCTGTATACGAACACAGAAGCGGCCCGAACGAAGTGGTACAATGCGCTGAAAAGCGCGCTCGGAGTATACCAGGCATCTCACGACGCGAATAAGGTATCTTTACGCTTTTTGTGCACGTTCTACGGCGCATATATGAATCATTTTCTCCTCGCATATAGTGGTTTGCCCCGAATACGATTAACGACGGTTTCTTTAGGATGAAGACCGCTCGCGTTTCGGCGAGTTCGACTCAGATGTTCGCCGGTCGGTTAACCGCTGCCACGGTTTTTTGTTCGTACTTTACATTCACCAGGGGTCTTGTTCTTCTGATATAATTTTATTTTTAGCGCGATTAAAGAAAGAATTTGTCGCCGTGGGTTGTCAAGACGGGATATACGTCGCGGTTCGAGGCGAGGCCCAGTATCGTATCGTTCTTCGACATCAAAGTCCTCAGTATTTATTCGCTCTGCCTGATTTCAATCGCTTCCTGGTGCACGTCGACGGGACGGTGCTATCGTATTCCTTGGATCTGATGTTGCGTCTCAGTCAAGGAGATTCGACGCAGCAGGCGCTCAACGCTTCTATGGAAAAAGTCTCGGGGCAGGATACCAACGTGATTCTCTTCAGAGCTGGGGTGGTAAAGGATCGGGCCATCGGTGAGAGATGAAAGACTCATTAATAAATAGTATACATGCTGACGATGCATTTCAGTGGTATATGCCTCCAAGAGCTTCACCAGAACGACGCTCAATGCCTTTGAAGTCGTGAAATCACCTTCCCGTCCCCGAAGACTACCCGGAGAACTGTTATCATATAGGTCTTTTGGAGCTCCATTCTACATTCCAAGTAAGGCACTCGATATAACACTATTGAAGAAGACCATCGCAATCGTCTCCGACAGAGGCATATCAATTGTCGATCCGACGAAGTAAGTTCAGGAAGAGTGTTGCATTGACAATTGCTAATTTGTTCACCAGCCTCGCGAGCTCTGCGATCATCGTCATTCCTGATTTCACTCAATCTTCGACGGACGACCAAATTTCCGCGTTGAAGTCGAAGTGCGATTCTTCAAGACCACTGGGGTTGGCGCAGGTTGACCAGAACGAATTTATGGTTGTTTATGATGGTACGTGCATTATCGTCGGGCAATACTGATTCGCAACTTAAGAACGACATATTATGATGTAGAATTCGGCTGTTTCGTCACCCGACATGGTGTCCCTCGACGCAATGGTCAGTTTGTGCGCTGGGACATCAAGGCGATGGCATGCGCGAAACGCGGAGACCACGTCCTCCTCTTTTCATCCGAATTTGTAGAGGTGCGGCATACGGCGACGGGACGTCTTGTTGAAGTCATACCTGGAAACGACATTCGGCTCATCAGCACCGGGCCCATGGATGGACAGTCTGTACTATTAGCGAGGATCGGGAAGAAGAATGACCAGAGCGGGCAAAGCGACGAACTGCTCGAACTTATTCAAACATCGGAACTTAACTCTCCCCTACCAGACAGTGACACGCGTGTCCAGAGAATGCCCTCCCCTTCGAGGCAACGGCTTTGGGATGAGTGGGACATGTAAACTTTCATCCATCCGCAAGCCTCCCATTCACCTCTGGTATTTTATGTAAAGCTTTCCACATGCTATTTATTGCGGACAATTTGTTTTCGCTTCGCTTTCCTGGCCCTCAGATTATGTACCATGCTTATGTATTTGTTCCTTGATGTTGTAGCAAATATCCACCGGAGGAAAACGTATATCTAATGTAGTGTACAGCGCTCCATGCAACGAAAGCTTGATGTCTATAGACTCCAATTCGGGACTGCGACGCTCCAGAGAATCTTACATGCGGCCCTTCCACCTCTTCCACAGGTATATGCTCGACAATAACGAAAGGATAGATGCGCCGCAGGTAATCGCGAAGGTGACTTGCCAGCAATCGCGCCCTTTACAAACACCGTCGCTGGCATGGGATGCAGAAATGAACGCATATAAATAAGAGAAAAATGGTGTTCCGATGAACGGCGCGTAGGTGAGTACACCGAAGTTTCGCCCGAGATTTGACAATCCCCATACTGAGGAAACGATGCTTGGTCTGAAGATACAAAATATTCAATATTCCGTCTTGCAACTCAAAAAATCGTGAACTACGCACAGAACGGTGAACACAGACCCATAGGCAATTCCAGTGCCGATGCTATATGTATTTGAGTATTTTTCTTTCAGTCTGCTTTGAAGAAAAGGACGCACCTCAGCAGCCACAGCTGTTGTTGGCCCGTGATTCCAATTCCCATCCATCCGAAAGTTATGAATAGTAGAATGGCAGAGCCCGACAAGAAGCTCATCCGGCTGATTATATGCTTTCTTGGATAGTGAAGAGTGCCACATGGAAGGTGAGAGGCAATCGGAGAAATGAAATCTGCGATCGGGCCCACTAACAGCCGGGATACCGTGTTAGCGAGAGAAAGAAGTCGTACTTGGGTAGAAGTCGCGATGGCTTCTGAAGGAGTGGATAACGCTGATGCTGAAGATGAAGATGGGAGAGAGACAACAATTGTTCCGACGTTCGAAATAACCATTTCGCACTGGAAATTTCTATGTGGGACATATAAGAACGGAGTGAATGAGTTGTGCTCACAGATCCCAGACTGAACATGACGATCAGCGCGAGTAACCAAAAATGAGGGTCGCGAAGAAGGTCCCCGACAGATTGCTTATCCTCCACAGGTACAAAACCAACTCGTGCGTTATCATCGTTGTTCTTGTGTAAGAACGGACTCTGTTCGCTCTCTCCGTCACTCTCAGGCTCTGCGTCATCGGAAACGGCTTCCTCATCCTCCCGAGGCACCTCAATGGATTGGATCTTTCGTTCCGGAGTTCGCAAGTTTATTGCTCCTATGACATGCACTACACCGGCCAGAATACCCACAAATGCGGCGTAGTGGGTAACATCCAGGCCAGTCGCAGGATCTGTGAAGAAAGATGATGCGAGGACTGATAAAAAGAGGGGGGAGAGGCCGAACAACGCCATGCTTGTTCCCGATGCAATTCCAATGTAATCCGGGAAATTCTTGGATGCAGCAAACAGTGACGAGAAATACCTGCTTGGACATTAGACTACATGCTTCTTCAACAATGAATGACTTACGAGAATACTGTTCCGAGGCCCGCCATGAAGTAGTAAAGGGTCAGTCGCTCGAAAGACGACTGTGAAGGGGCGGTGATATCGTCGGGTGTTCTCGCAATTTCATGGGAAAATAGCCCGAATCCACAAGAGAACAGGAATGCAGATGCGAGAGAGCACAACCAAGGGCCATACGTATCAATTGTCTTCCCCACGACGGCGGCAAATGGATACTGTCCAATCATTCCCCTGTGGAAGGCGTAAGTTACTCCAGGAAGGTTATGTCGTCAATCAGTTAAACGTACGCAAGCACAATAGTCGTAAGCTGAGGTTGCGTTAGCTTCAGATGCTCAGCGAGGGCTGGCGACATCAGAGGGAAGGTGAATATTCCACCTGCACATAGTCTGTCCGTTGAAGCCAGTGAGCAATGGTCCTCTTCAGAGCAGCTATCGCCAACTTACGCATTCGCCGCAATCGAGAAGCAAGTCAAGCCCAGCTGAATACGCTTCAGCAGCGTCGTCCCACTCCCGCGCGCCGTCGTACTCGTCATGGTAGTTGGGAAAGAGGAGAGTTACGTGTGCGCACGAGAGGCATAGAGGCATGGGCGTGGCGGTCGTGCACATCATCATCGCGTCGGCAAAGTGAAGCGAATGCAGGGTCCACCGCGTTTGGGTAACTCTCGTTCTCTGTCGGAAACAACGATGGCGTCAAAGTCAGAGCCCCTCTCGATAGAGAGTCTCCTGGAAAAGCAGCGAGCGGAGAAGGAAGCGGCATCTAAGGTATGTGTTTCTGTGTTATTTCTTCGACGATGTTCACCTTCATGTAGCCCAGATTCTTGTCCAAAGAGGAGCGTGCCAAAATCGCCATCGAGAAACGGACACAAGAAATTCGAGAACAGAAGGTCAAAGACGAGAGGCAGAAGAAGGAAAGAGAGGAGTTTGAACGTGAAGCCAAAGCAGTTCAGTTGAACGACAGAATCCAACACAACGATGGGAGACACGGCAGAGGTGGAAGACGTGAGTGACTTTCAACTGGCCTTCCCCCATCCACTTCTGATTTCAATTCACATTGCCAGACGATGACAGACGCCATGATAATAGGAGGAACCAGAGAGATCGTAGAGACAAACGGCACCCCGACGATGAGCGAGCAGCCCCGTCCGGACCTGCATTCAGAAACGGAATTCCTACTGGTCCTCGAGCGGAGCGGCCTCCTGAAGCTAGCAACTCCGATGGTGTAAGGCCAACACCTGGGACACCTGGAGCCTCAAAAGATGGAGATCCCTCTATAGACCTGACGGAAGCATCTTCGAAGTTCGTTCCGCCAATGAACGATGAGGAGCTATCAGCAATTCGAACACGATACTTAGGTGTGGACAAGAAGAAACGTAAAATTCGCAAAATGAATGACCGAAAGTTTGTCTTCGACTGGGATGAACACGATGATACATTCGAGACTGAGTCACCGCTTGCGGTCGGAGGTGCAAGGCAGGGTGCGCAGGTCATGTTTGGTCGTGGTCATCTGGCTGGCATGGACGATACAGGGGGCGGAAGCACGCGTGAAACGAACGGAAAGCTTGCAGATGGATTCGAAAGGAGAAGAGCTGCTCGACATGGTATGGACGAACGCCATTGGAAAGACAAACCTTTGTCAGAAATGAAGGAAAGAGATTGGCGCATCTTCCGAGAAGATTTCAGCATTGCGGCAAGAGGTACGTGGTGGCCTTCGCTGAACTTATTTGATTAGTTGACAATGGGCGCGTTAGGCGGTCAAATACCTTTCCCTTTGCGCTCATGGCGTGAGTCTGATATCCCAGAGATAATTCTGGATGTTGTCGATAAAATTGGCTACAAGGAACCCTCTGCCATCCAGCGACAGGCGATCCCAATCGGTATCCAGAATCGAGATTTAATCGGTATCGCAGAAACAGGTTCCGGAAAGACAGCTGCATTCGTCATCCCTATGTTAACTTACATCCTCAACTTACCGCCACTCACGGATGAAACACGCCATCTTGGACCGTATTCACTGATCCTTGCTCCTACACGCGAGCTTGCACAACAAATAGAAGCAGAGACACGCAAATTTGCTACGCCATTGGGTTTCCGTTGCGTCTCCATCGTTGGTGGAGTAAGTAGTTCGACAGTACTTTATTTCTCTGCCTGACATTTTGCCTTTCAGAGAGCCGTAGAAGAACAGCAGTTCAACCTCCGAGAAGGTGCCGAAATCATCATCGCCACTCCAGGTCGTTTGAAGGATATCATCGAACGACACGTAATTGTGCTCTCCCAATGCACCTATATTGTTATGGACGAGGCAGATCGTATGGTTGACCTTGGGTTCGAGGCAGATCTTACGTTCATTCTCGACAAACTTCCATCGGATGTACTCAAGGGAGAGGACGAGTCCATGATGGATGTCGATGGTGAGCTGGTTCGGAAGGGACGTACTCGCGTAACAGCACTATTCTCCGCAACGATGCCTCCTGCTGTCGAAAGGTTGACCAGGAAATACTTGAAGAAGCCAGCCATCATCACCATTGGTGAGGCAGGTCGGGCTGTTGACAGTGTTGAACAAAGGGTCGAATTTTTACAGGGAGAGGAGAAGCGAAAGTGAGAACTCTTCACGATCTTCATCGTCACTGAGTTAACGGCGTCGTCCTTTAGAAACCGTCTCTTGGACATTCTCAACAGGGAAGGATTCCAAGCGCCGATCATCGTCTTTGTCAACGAAAAGAAAACAGCGGACATGGTGTGCAAGGATATCCAGAGAGGCGCAAAGGTGTTTCGTCATTCCTTATCATTTCATCGAACTCTCCCTCACAACGTTCCATAGATGCACGCCACGACTCTGCACTCAGGCAAAAACCAAGAGCAGCGTGAAGCTGCGCTGCAGGCTCTTCGCGATGGTGATGCAGACGTTCTCGTGGCTACGGATCTCGCAGGTCGTGGTATCGATGTTCCAGACGTCAGTCTGGTCATAAACTACCAGATGGCGAAGACAATAGAGGCTTATGTGCACAGAATTGGTACGCGGAGACTCAGATTCTGTTTATTTACTTTCTTTAATGCCTTCGATTTTAGGTCGTACTGGTCGTGCGGGTAAACAAGGTGTTGCGATAACATTCTTGACAAATGACGACGACATAGTCATGTACGTACTTTCTATCCACATATTCGAACTTGACTGACCACGCGACTTTTAGGTACGACTTGAAACAAGGTTAGTTTTGTGCCACTCTATCGCGTATTCTGTGAACTGATATTGGCATTTCGACAGAAATATCTAAGAGTCCCATTTCAAAGGTGCCTCCGGAACTCGCGAAGCACGAGGCTGCTCAGTCCAGAGTCACGCGAGACATGAAGAGAAAGCGAGACGATGATCAAGGCTAAGCTTTCCATCGGGTTATTTCATGCCTTTTTTTTCACAATACGTGAGCTCTCTAACTTGTACATTGATTTACTACGTTTCGAGGGGAGAATAGACCTTTGAACTTAGCATTGACATGTCTATCGGATCACGTTGGTTAACTGGTAGTCTGGACCACATGCCACTCCGCATTCGACCGGGAACTGATCGATATCTTTCATTTGGCGAGGTCGATGATAAGTCGCCGGAAAGCTATAAAACTGCTTGGATCCTGCCTTAGCTTTCAACATCAACCATTTCTCAGATGTCTTTCTTCAACAATTTCAAGCCTCCAGTACCGGACCAAGAGAACGAACTGTACGGGCAAGATCCTTATGACATTAACTGCGCGATTCCTCTTAATTTCGCCGCTTTGGAGAACGATCGCATCAAACTCACGCCCGTCATTCCTCGAATCCATGCTCAGGAGGTGTTCGACCAGCTGCAAGAGCATCCAGAAATTCACCACCACCTCCCCTTCGCTTTCCCAAACACGCTTGAGGATGTTTGTGTATGGTTCCGTGACAGGTTCCAGAAGATCCCTGGACATATCCATTTCGCCGTGCACGACAAAACGCGCCCCAGCAGAAAATATGATCTTGCGATAAGTGGGGGAGGAAGTTTTGCGGGGACTATCGCATTGATATCCACCTCGCTTCCTAACCTCTCAACCGAGGTTGGCTTCATGATCTTCCACTCTTTCCAACGGACACACGTCTTTCCAAACGCTGCGGGCCTGCTCATCACCCACTGCCTCAATCTTCCCTCCGACCCAGTGTCACCTGGGCTCGGTTTTCGCAGAGTCCAGTGGTTCGCAAATAGCGATAACATCAGATCGATAAAGGCGGGAGAGAAACTGGGTTTCCGACAGGAAGGGATGTTACGTTGGCACAGCGTGCTGCCGGAAGGAAAGGAAGGCATAAAGCCTCGAGAGGGCGATCCTGCTGGCCAAGAGCACCTGGGGAGACATAGCGTGGTGCTTTCACTATGCTGGGATGATTGGATTAACGGAGCGAAGGAAAATCTTGCTACGAAAATGGCGAGAAAGTAGGATGGTTGTTTTCTGAGGCATAAGGGAGATGGGGGGATTTGAGATGGAAAGGCGTCCGACACTGATATTTCGTAGTTTAGCTAGTTCGTCTGCTGATTGAGCGAAGAGCAACATATAAATCCATTCGTACCGCGTTATGGTTTTCATCGGATAACGTGGGGACCAGGAAGAACCCCGAAAGGTAGTCATCGAGTCATTTTCTTTTCCAGCCGCCCTTTTTACGCGTCGTCTTTTCATAGATTCAGGTTTTCACTCCGACCACCCACTTCGAAGCTACGAGAGAAATGTGGTGCAACAACTATACGCCTCCGCAGGCTTTTGCCGAGCTTGAACGGAACAAAGTCAGCCACAGCTCAGACCCGAACGAACCCTACGACATCAACTGTGCCATACCACTCAACTTTGCCGCCCTCGAGAATGAGCGGGTCAAGCTCACTCCATTCGTGCCGCAGCTCCATGCTGCGCCGTTCCTCGAGCAAGCAACGCAGCACCCTGAGCTCTTCCGTTACCTTCCATTCCCCGTCCCAAAGCGTCTCGAAGACATCGATACATTCCTCTCGAGGATGGGAGAGCCCACAAATATCCTTCTCGCAGTACACGACAAGACGCGCCCATGCGCCGCATTCAAAGAGACGGTCAGCGGCGGTGGAAGCTTCGCGGGCACGGTCGCCTTGATCAATACATCCCTGCTTGACCTCAGCACCGAAATTGGAGTCGTCGTGATGTTCCCCGACTTCCAACGGACACACGTCCTCTCGAACGCCGCCGGGTTGCTCATCACCCATTGCCTGAATTTAAGTTCCGATGAGGCAGCACCGGGCATTGGATACCGCAGAGTCCAGTGGCTTGCGAATTCCGAGAACGTGCGTTCGATAAAGGCGGCTGAGCGCCTGGGATTCCATATGGAAGGAACTATTCGTTGGCATCGCGCTCTGCCGGAAGGGAGTGAAGGGATGAAGCCTCGAGAGGACGATCCTAGGGGTCAGTGCCCAGGGAGACATACGGCCATCCTGTCGATCTGTTGGGATGATTGGGTTAGCGGCGTCAAGGAAAAGGTAAAAACCGTCATGGATAGGAAGTGAGACAGAGAACGGGATTTCAGACATGCGCGAATCATCAGATAAATATCCTGTGGAGAATAATATAGAAAAGTCACTGAAGCATAGGTACAATGCGGTTAGATGAAATACACTGATTACAGTTCACCCTTGAGTCGTTGTGCGACGTTTTCGGCGTTTTCAGCGGCCTCCTCTGCTATATCCTCAAACTCCTCCTTGGTCTCTTCAGCTTTCTTTTCCGCGAATGCAGCCAGAATGTTGGCTTTGGTTTTGATTTCGTCGAGCTTGGCAGAACTGAGCGTTCGCTTGCTCAAGATGGAGGAGAGGCGGGTGGTTTCCTTGGTGAGGTATGCTTCGGTGTCACTGACGACCTTCTTCATGACTTTGATATACTGTTGAGCTGCGGCACCTGCTGTTTTGCTGAGTGTAATCGCCTCATCCAAGATGGACTGGCGAGCGTCGGCGCTCGCACTGTAGAATTTAGCAGCAAGCTCGTCGAACTCAGGAACACGCCCTGCTTGTTCGTTGAGTCCTCCGCCGACGGCGCGTTGAGTTCCGCACTTCTCGTTCAAGAAATCGACGAAGTCTTTCTCTTCGCGAGCACCCGTGTAAGGAACGCCCTTCTTGTCCTCCTTGGAGAAGAAGACGAGCGTTGGGAACGAGCTAATTTCGTATTTCATAGCCAAAGGCATGTTCTTCTTCGCATCGGCATCGACGTTTGCGAGTACGCACTGAGTGAGTGAACAATGAGTACAGAGTCCGAAGACATCTAGAATGCGAACAAACCTCGGATTCAGATTCGAAAGTCTGGGCTACAGTTTCGTAAATTGGCTTCATGCGCTTGCAATGTCCACACCAAGGGGCCTGCGATCCTATTCAATAAAGTCTCCAGAATTGTAATCTCATATGGGGACGCACGGTGAAAGCCACAAGAACATTCTTCGAAGTGTTCTAAATTTCATAGTATTAATATAATAGGCCGGAGTATAAGCTCGAAGCAAACTCACGAAAACAACTTCGTCGAAGGTATTCGCGTCCAGAATGAGAGTCGCACCGGGGGGAGGCGGCTTGATGTTCGACTTGACACCCGACTTTGTTGTGATGCTAAGAAAAGTCAATGTTAACTATCTTCCGAACGATGTCTCCGAGCTCATCTTACAAATTTGCCAATGCTTCTAAGTCACGAGCTTCGCTGTATGTTTCCGGGTCACCACCTTCCGGGCCAAACCACTTCAGAGCTATTAACCATAGCGCATAAGCCATGCTTTCCTTCAATTACGGTTTCCAATAGAAACTCACTTGGGAAACCGGTGACACCGTACTTTTGCGCGACGGGCTTATTGGCAGCCGCGTCGGCGTCTACTTTGGCAATAATGACTTTATCCTTCACGTGAGAGTATGCATCCGCTAGCTGTTCGTACGTGGGGGCTAAGTTCTTCAAGACGCGTTCCTCAGTCAGCGAACGCCGGGAAGGCCGAGAATCGAAAGTACCTTGCAATGACCACTGCAATCGGAAGCAAATTCCGTCAGATACCCCTTCATACTTCGTATTGAGCTTCAATATACGTACCACCATGGAGCGAAGCTATGAAAATTTCACGGTGATTACTCAGTGAACAGTAGCACACTTCCTCAAAGAGCACGTACAATTCCACCAAAGCCGGCTTGCCCTTGCCAATTATGTCGTCGAAATTTGTGCTATCCAGGTCCAGGACATTCGAGGCTTGCACGGCGAGCGCAAAGAGAGGCGCAATCAACGATAGTCTGAGCAGCATGGTCGTGGTCGTGGTCGTTGGTCAACCAGTGAAGCTGTCGATTCGTAACTTTTGTTGCTCGACCTCACTGACGTGGAACTAGCAACTTATGTAAGCGCTGATGGCAAACGCCGTGAGAGGGTTCACGCGTATGTGAGAGGATCCGTTTGTCAGTGGTGAAACTCACAGAAAACACATCGTCTCCTCCTGCAATATCGCAGTCAAAGTCATGCTCTACCAACGGGTCAAAACGGTATCTAAAATCCGAGAAGAAGGTGATCCCATCTCGGATTTTCAGACGGCTGTGGCTCAATTATTGAAAGCGTCACTAGTACTATCTCGAAGTCGGCATCACCGGAATCGTTGGTGCAAATTTCGTGGATCTCGAATCTGGTCATTTTTCACCCACTTGAATGCAATCTCCCGAGGTGCAGCGCCCTTATGTATACACAGTATCCGATAGGCTGTATGGTATTCCGAGATCATGTCGGATCCGCAAGGACATCCATTGGCATAAGTGCTATCTGCACTGTACTCGAAGGTGCGGTCCCACTTTCAGTTTCAATCTGCATCGTATCGCTAACGCCATAGCTTTACAAGGTTCTGGCTGTCGAAAAAGATTTTTTTTCCTCGGTTGAAGCGCAGCTCTTCTGGAACTAAGTGTCAATACACGGTTCCCGATGTCTGCCTTGCGCCGCCGTCGATCGAGATCCCACCTCAGCGCCTTTATACCGGAAAAGCGGGCCATTCGCTACGATACTTCGCATGTCAGTAAGCCACGAGATATTCTAGCCACCAACGAGATTTGTCGATATAAAATTCGGCGTCGACGCTTCAATATTCCTTTCTATTTCGGCCTGAAGCTTGAAGCGGTTTTTAACGAGGAGATTGGAGCCTTCACCCCATACACACTCACCGCAGCTACCGCGACGAGTACGCGAGCCTCTTGACCGCCTCTTCGTGTAAAAACCTGATGTCCCTTCTTCTAGGCCGATGGTTCTGGCTGAGCGACTTGTACCTGCGTAAATGCGTGTCCATCGCCGTAACTTTATTGGAAAATAAAATTCTCAAACTTCACCGAGTACTCAAGACTCTCTGTTGTCCCTGTCCTGAGCGTCCTGGCGCCGTATGCGCTCCGTAATTTTGTGAACTGTTCGCAGTCGTTTGTATGCATCCATGAATGCCGGAAGCAATTACCGAGCTGCATACGGGGTCCGCGTCAAAAATCTGTGATCCGGGGTCCATCTCGTCAAATCGTCATTTCAGTTGCGAGAAATTTTGACTCGAGTTGCACTGAAATTACTCATCCCTCCCGTCGCTGGGTTTCGAGTATAAAAGTCGGTCGTTTCGATGCGACAGATTATCATCCAACAGCAGCCTGAATAGCTTTCAGAAATGGCGTCCAACCTCCCCGCTGACAACGTCCACGACGGCGACGATGACGAGCAGTTCACCATTTCCAATGAAGACATCCTCGACGTGATCGAGGACGATGGCGATCACCCCATGGACGACGGGGACGACGACGATGACCAACAGGATGCGCACGGCAACGACGACGACGACATGATGGCCGAGGATGACGAAGGTGTTACCGAAGACTCGTCCATCTCGCACTTTCCAACGCACAATGGCTCCGTCTTCGCAGTGGCCGTACATCCTTCGCAGCCCATTGCAGCGTCCGGCGGGGAAGATGACCTTGGCTATCTCTGGAATATCCAGACGGGAGACGTGCTTGTGACGCTGACGGGACACTCAGATAGCGTGACATGTACTGCGTTCAGCAATGACGGCGAGCTCGTTGCGACGGGCGCCATGGACGGCAAGGTCAGGATCTGGCGGCGCGTCGGGAAAGAAGGATGGCGCGTCTGGGAGTTCCTGACAGAGCTCCAGGGTCCCGACGAAGTCATGGTGAGCAATTATTTGCATTTTCGAATAGCATACATCCAGCTAAAGAGTTTCGCAGTGGCTGAGATGGCATCCTCGAGGCCCCGTCCTTCTCGCCGGTTCCAATGACAGCACCGTTTGGCTTTGGCAGCGTAGGTTAAAGTCTATTTGTCGGGATTCTACTTCTAACTTCTCGTGATCCAGTTCCATCTGGAAACACGATGCAGGTCTTCGCAGGGCATGAAGGACCCGTCCAGTGCGGTGAGTTCACACCTGACGGTAAGCACGGTCAATCAAATTTTCTCCGTTTCGTCTCTAAAATATGTTGCAGGCAAACGTATAATCACTGCGGACGACACCGGAAGCCTCATCGTCTGGGACCCGCGGTCTCCGAATCCTGTTTTTAAGCTGTCGCCGACCGATGCCCGATTCGCGCTCGATGGCGGTATCACTTCACTCGCAACCAACCATTCTTCCACCATTGCCGTGGTGGGAGGCGCAGCGGGTGGTCTACGCGCGATCAATCTCTCCAAAGGCGACGTGATTGGCGCGTTAGAGGGACATCGTGAAGGCGAGAGCGTGGAGAGCGTCGTTTTTGTGGACCTCGTAGGTGCAGGTGCGTCCGGCAGCGGCACAGTAGGTGGGGGGAGCGGCGTCGTTGTAACAGGAGGTACCGACGGCAAGGCTTGTATTTGGGATCTGTCGACTATGAGGCTACGAGCTACGTTGGAACATGAGGTTCGTCTCGAAGCTGCATATTCCATTAACTATTATTCATCAGATATTTTCCAGGACGCCGTGACGACACTTCTTCCGCATCCTTCGCCCAAGAATCACCTTCTCACCTCTGGTTCTGCTGACAAGACGTTACGGACATGGGACGCTCGTACTGGGAGGCTCCTTAAGGAACATAAAGGTCATCACGGTCCGATTCTCAGTGCTGCTCTCAATGTAGATGGGTCAAAGGTAGTAAGCGCTGGGGATGACGGTGTCTGTCTCGTGTTCGAAACAGAGTAGCTTGCGTGTATATTTTGCATGATATCGCGGTATTCACTTGCTTCGCTTTGGGAATTAGATGCGTTCGTTTCTCCCCACTCATTTAGTACTTGAGGATGATCCCCGCGCGAAGCACTTCCGCTGTTTTTGAAGCCTGGTAAGTACTCTCGACTTGATTCGAATATAGTTTTGCTTACAATCAATTCCGCCTATCCATAAGACTTCTCACTCTCTCCTTCGTGCCCGATTCCCAGTCATCGCAGCATATTGAAAGGAAAACATTGTCCCTGCCGAGGCGACTAGGTCCAAGCGGGTCTCCCTCGCGCGTGGCTTTCCCCTCTTTTCCCTCAGGCAAAGTCCAGTGCCAGCGCAGCGTCCCTTCGCGCTTGAAGCCCAGGCGCTCCGCCGCAGCGACAGACGGTGCGTTTTGTATATGCGCCACCCACTGTACTCGACGCAGACCCAGTCCCGGGAACGCCACGTCCGTAGGCAAGTCCAACAAGTAATGTAGCAGGAGACCCGCAGCGTTTGAGAGGACGTGCGTGCGCTGGAACTCGGGGAATATCATGACGTATCCTAGCTCCGATGAGAGGTTGACATCGGACGTGTTGATCACACCTATGCATCCCGCGAACGAGCCTCCGCCGCCCACTTCAGGAGGCGCATCGGCGAACTCGTCGCTCGGCTTCGTCTTGTCGAAGATCGCGAACCATACGAAGCCCGGGTTCGCGCGGAATACGCTCTCCAGGAATGTGCACAGTTCCTCAACGGTGGAGGGAGGACTGATGGAAATGTATCGGAAGTTGTGTGGGTGAGTTGCTGCCCGTTCGACGAAGGGCGCTGCATGATATTTGGGTACGAAGGGCGTAAGTTTGACGCGCTCGTTCTCAAGCAACTTGAGGTCGATGGGATAGCAAAAGTTGACATCGTAAGGGTCGGGCCCAAAAATATCCTCCAATTTCTTTGGGGGCGGCGGGGTGTAGTTGTTGCACCAAGTCATGTCTTGCTATCCACCCCGCTCTTGAAGGATAAAGCTCAACGATTGTTTGAGCGCCCCTTATATGCACCAAGAGGAACTTGAGTTACCGAACCCAGAGGTGACTCCTATCGATCGCGCAATACAGATGCAACTCGACCCCAGTATTGAAGGGCAGCTTAATTGTATGGATAACGCGTTAACATGACTCGCTCTGTCGGACAGCGGGAGCCCGTTTCCGTTGCAGCTCATGGAAGACAATTCGTCAGCAGGCGGCCGTCCACTATTGAATATTCAGTATTGACCGATTACTGAGCTTGGATGGATTGGTTTTTGAAAGCTTTTTCTCTGTAAAATGTCAAATTTAAATTCCACTGCGAGAGTCTTCTCCTAGAGTTCGAGCTTCGACGAAAGCGGATTTTTTTCCATGTCCATGTTGCCGACAGAATTTCTCTTTTTTTCAATATTCCTGTTCTCCACTGAAGTTCTTACCACTCATTCAGGCCATATCTGTTGATGAAATTCGAATAACAGGCTTTCTTACCACTCGGTCGGTGATGGGGGTAAGAAGGAGAGACGCGATGTCGCGTGGCAATCCGAGATCGACGCGTCGACGCGTCAAGGTCTTCGCGTCGCGTTCTCTACACCCACCATCCCTTACTCAAACTTTTCATTCTAAAACTATGGCCAAGCGGACATCGAATAAGAGAAAGGCAGACGAAAAGCCAGCTTCAAGTACACAAATGAATGAGGCGTCCGAGTCTCAAGAGACCGCCGTGAACTCAGAATCCCAACCATCAGAAACTGCTGTGGCCGACGAAAGTCAAGAGACGGACGCGATTCTCGAATCGCAGGATGATGACCTCGTCGTCGACTCCAAAGAAACAGCTCGCAAAGTCGCGTCTCTTCCAGACCCCTTCAAGCCGTTGACAGCATCCTACACATACCATTCCTCCACCCCGACAGCACCTGGGCCTTACATGTTGGGCGTCGATGAGGCAGGGAGAGGACCCGTGCTTGGGCCGATGGTGTATGGAGTTGCTTACTGTCCAGTTGCGTACAAGGATGACTTGGAAGAGCTTGGGTTCGCAGGTGAGGTCGTCCCTTTCCAACTGTAAATTTGCTTGACGCCCTGCAGATTCGAAAACGTTGAGCCACGACAGTCGATCTGGACTATTGGATATCTTGAGCTCAGACCCAAGCAACTTAGGTTGGTCTGTGCGCATATTAAGGTGCGCATGCGTCTATAGATCGCCCACCCAACGTTGTCTTCCAACTCAATGACTTCTACCTCAGCCCTCAGGGAATTTCGAGCGGAATGCTTCGGCGTCCACCAATAAACCTAAACAAACAGGCAGAAGATGCTACAATCCAGCTTATTCGAGACGTTCTGGACAAAGGCATGGAATTGACAGAGGTAAATAACGATTTGATACACGTCTAAAGGCATGTCGATATCAATCTCTCCGTCTGAAGGTATACGTCGACGCGCTCGGCAACACGACTACCTATGAACGCTACTTGTCATCTATATTCCCTGGCATACAGTTCACTGTCACTGCAAAGGCGGATTCGAAGTTCAAAATCGTGGGCGCGGCCAGCATTGCTGCCAAAGTCACGAGAGACGCCTGGATAACAGGCTGGGCATATGAGGAACACGAATCGAATCCACAATATACCTGGCCGGAAGAAGTTGGTAGTGGATACCCGTCAGGTACGCGGAAAGAGTCCATTCGTCGAAAGCTTAAAGGGGAACTTACACACTTGAATTTAAGATCCAAAAACACAGACGTGGATGAAAGACTCTGTCGAACCTACCTTTGGGTTCCCTTCGATAGTACGATTCTCATGGGGTACCACCAAAGTCGCGCTGGAGAAGCATGCACATTCTGTGCAGTGGTACGTTCTATCACCTTTGACAAGAGTCGGGAATAATGACAAATTATTCGAATAAATAGGGTTGACGAAGGTCAAGCATCTCTCGTAAAGGCATTTGAGGGCGCGAAGGGACAGGAAAAGGGTCGTTGCAGTCTTGCGAAAGATCTAGCGTTGAAAAGTGTCAGTTCACTCTGAGAATCTTGGATCGAATATATACCCCCCATATAATTTAGTGTGGCATCTTACAACAAGTTTCAACACAGTATAAAAGCAATAATATAGCGAAATCAGAACTGTAACGACTTCGACGCACCACAATTTAGCTACCACCATAATACCCATCACTCATCTGCCTTGTCATCCGACGTCCATACATGTCGGGTGTTGCACCTGCGCCATTCATCATCATCCCAGAACCAGGTCTCGTAGGTGTCACAGGATCTCCGTAGAAAGAGCCGGGTGGCATCATGCTGCCTGGAGGCATGCCACCAGAACTCGGTCCGCCGCTCATGGGCGTCTGGGGGTACCCAGACATCTGTCGCACAGGAGTGGACGGTCCATGCATCGACATAGAATCGGAGGGGTATGGGTATGCGTTCTGGGGATGCGGATAGACGTTAATACTTCGCGGTGGCTGGTGTTGAGCCATGAGGGGGATGCCACCGCTGTTGTTGTGACCCATAGGCTGGTCTTGGTGCTGTTGAGGAGGGAGCTGGCCACCTCTTTGACCGTCCGTGTTATTCTGCCGTACAGAGCGAGCAGCCTCCAGCAATGGAGTAGGATCATAGTATAGTTCAGACTCTTTCTCGACCAGAAATCTGTAAAGGATGCTCGTAAGAGGTCGCTCCGGTGAAACAAGCGAAGCACCACGCACTGTTGAGTACCAATATCCCACTGAGGCCCCCGCTGTGCTCGCGCCGTTATTAGCAGAGAGTTCCATTCTGAGGCATTCTCCTTCAGCCAGAAGATTAGAAAATTGGGCGCAAAAGTCAACCACATCACTTCATACCGCCGAAGGACCCGCAGAACTCGGTTGCTCCTGGACTGGTGGAGGTAAGTCCACGATGACGTTCTCCTCCTTGCAGATAGCCTTCACAGCGCCCGTTAGCGCAGGGCCCAGTCGTTGCGCATTATGTCGGGGGACTGTAATTTTTAGTTGACGGGCTGGTTTACAGCGGGCCATGTGGTTGGAATGTCGGGCCTCTTACAAGAACTCGCCGTAACGGAAGTCGCTGTGGGTGGCTGTGCGGAGGCGCTGGATGTATCGGGGAGAAAAGATCGAAAACTCAGTGAAATAATCCATAGGACTCTAGAGGATATATTGTTCGGCATTTGTCGTTCAGAGATGCGTCCTCCGAGCTCTGAACTCGGTTTGAAAGCCTCTATGAGTACGAATGACTTTTAAATTTGTGACAATTTATCGAGCTTCGTAACGATACAATCCTAATCCTTTTTATGATCCTTAGTTCAGGTAGAAGCATGAAGAGAAAACAAAGAAAGGCAGAAGCAGCGTGGATAACAAGAGAAGAAAGAAGAAGAAAGACGAGATTGATAAAGTGCAAGGAATTTGTTTATTTGATAATCGACCACTGGAAGCGGGAGAATTCTTGAGTGTGAAATGAGCCTGTGCCATAAAATGGGCGTTCTCGAGACGTACCGTTTGCAAAAATGCCTGGAACGACACTGGCAGCGCGGTGTGCTTAACCTTGAGGAAAGCCTATGATACGAAGCACTTAGTATCCAATCCTGAAAGTCTTTCGCGTATCTATAGCACTTACTGCACTATCACCACCTTTCGCCCTTCAAGTTCACGCCGATCCCATTGAAGTTTTCGACTTTCTTGCGCAGGCCGACGCCGAAGATAAGGCACAGGCGCGCAACCATAAGAACGTACACCAGTCCAATTCCAACCCAGCACATGGCGTTCCACTGTGTCACCTTCCAGAGTACCGATACGCCTAACGGACCCGGGAAGGCCGTCGCGAGGTGCCCAATGTCCGCGATGAAGAAGCAGAGCATGAGACGCTTCCACACCTGGATGCTCTCCGTCACGGGAAGTAGAATGATCTCGGTGAGCGATAGGCAGAAAAATAGGTTCGACAGCTGATAGAGGGACATCGTCACTTCGACGGTGGGCTCTGCGACGGAAGACGGATCGGCCGAAAGAAGGGAGAGGTACTGAGAGGGGAATTGGGCATAGGCAGCAGCGGCGAGAGCGAAGAAAGGCTCGACATAGAGGAAGAGCAGTCTATAGGGAAGCGCGATGGTCTTGCTCGCCGACATCGTGAAAGGAGAGATTGCTGGGGGAACAGGGATCTCTTGCCATCCTACGACGTTCAGATATGACCTTTTGAACGACTTCAGAAAGCAAGGAAAATCTGCGCTCTTCTGATGCATTTTGACCGCATGTGAACGGATGATCAACGCTGAGGAGCGTCTTGTCGGATTTCGCTTGGCCGGTTCGACCGCTCTCTACGGCTTGGGACAAATTGATACAGCCACTTTGAGTTTCCAAGTCAAATGTGTGGAAATCAGAGCATTGAATCCAGCGAAGTCGTGGTCACGTACATTTTGCAATGCTTCAGATGGAAAGTGCGGGTCCGAAGCCTTCTCTCAGCGTCTCGCTTAGGAAACCCGCTGGATCCGTGTCGAGGAACATGCTACTCACTTGAATTCAAAGGCTCCTTATCTTCCTCGTCCTTGTATTTTCCCCTCGAAACACCGGATACATTGGATCGAAGATACGAGGCCGCTCCTCCTTTCCTCTTCATCGTCATTTACACCACGAAGCAGCCGTTTCACCCATTCACAAGCCACTGGAAACCTATCCTCCAAGTCAGCAATCAGATATACCGACGATCAAAGCGGTCACTTACAGTTCAAGTCGATTATTCTCTGATGAATCGTCCAGAGATTGTCTCCTACAACTTCACTGTCTCTTCTACAATGCCCCCCAAAAGAATTCTTTCGTAGCGAGAATGATCGGCGTCCCAGCACAGCCCCGCCACAAGCAACTACCAGTATTCCTGCACACTTCGTTGGCTAAGAACCTACATCGACTTTCAGTGAACGAGTTATACTTACAGCGCATTGCGACCTTCAGCGATCGCAATATCGACAGACAAATGTGTTCAGGTTATTTGATGTCAATTGCCAAGACATCTACCAAAATACACGTACAGGATATATGAACCATGAAAGACCCCAGGCCTCTCTACAGCGTCTGCATCATCTTCGTTTCGGCGGAGGCGTTCCCTCACTTTCACCAGCAGCCTTCCTCTTTGTACCAAATCCAAACGCGACCTTCACTCGATCGCTCCCGCTGACAGGTGTCCCCGTCCCCGACGACACGTTGTTGTTGTCAACCACCTGCGAGAAGCTGGACTTCATCATCGACGGGGCAGGCGAATCGCGTTGAGACCCGGGACCAGGGCTGACGCTCGAAGAAAGGGGGATAGAAGGAGTAACTCCGGTGAAGTCAACACCACCTGTTTTCTCCTTGTTAGCTTCCTTCTTTTTCTTCGTCTTCTCTGTTTTCCCTTTCGACAATGTCGGAGGATCAAGAAATTCTGCAGCTTGAGGGACAGAGCTAACGGGCCGCACGTCAGCATGCACCCATTTAAGAAG
This sequence comes from Schizopora paradoxa, assembly GCA_001020605.1. Taxonomy (NCBI): domain Eukaryota; kingdom Fungi; phylum Basidiomycota; class Agaricomycetes; order Hymenochaetales; family Schizoporaceae; genus Schizopora; species Schizopora paradoxa. The sequence goes on from KQ085907.1 coordinate 144,286, forward strand.
CACGCGAACTCACCCTCTGTTCCCAACCGACAGTACGAAATGAGCCTGCCCTGTCTTTTCTTGACGAATCTGGAATGCCCTGTTCATGCTAAGAGGTGTCTCACCGCTTGCCATCGACTCTTTCTTCTTCTCTTCCGCGATTTTCTTCAGCCTCTTTTCCGTCTTCATCCTCCCAGAACCCTTTCCATGGAAGCGATGACTCAATGCCTTCCACGCCTCCTTGGGAGTCAACTCTCGACCGAACTCATCGTGATAGACGATATTGACATCCGGTTTATAGTCCTTGAAAAGCTCCAGGCCTTGCCGTGCCTCCTGCTGTTCGCGAACCCTATTGTCGTATTCACGTTGCGCTTGATCTTTTTTCTCTCCGCGAGACTTGAGCCTTTCGAGTTCACGAAGAGCATTCTTAGTCCTGAATTCCGCAAGCCATAGATTCTGTTCCTTCTGCAACCTTTCGCGCTCCTTCTGATCGGTGGTGGGTTGAGCGATGACACCTTGCTGTCGTAAGATGTTCAAGGTCGCCGCCATCCCAGACACAAACGTTTGCTCCGCTGCCGTTCCAACCGCTGCGTCTCCATTTTCCTTCTTAACCTTTCCTTCCTGAGCCTCCGCGGTGTTCATTGCTTCTTGTATAGCGTGCATCATCTCCTCGTAATCCTCCTCTTCGTCGGCCACTTCGCCGGCTTCCAACTCTTCTACAGCTTCATCCGCCTCACCCATCGGTACATCCTCTCGCTCTCGAGGTGTCGGTGATCTCAGTGGCTGGTCTCGAGGCTCTTCTTTTGGCTCTTTCTTTATGACGATTGGTTGGTTTTGGATAGCTCTGACGAACTCGGAAGTATCGTCAAACGTTAGGCCCTTTCCATCATCGTCGTCCTCATTTTCCTCTGTCTTCATGTCGTTCGAGTCTTCAGGAGCTTGCGAGCGCGCACGTTCCTCCGCAACTACAACAATATTTCAGAATCAAATCTTAAACAGTTCCTTGAAACTCACGTTTCCGAGCAATTTCCTCTTGAGTCATAACTTTCCGTTTCATTGTCTTTGCCCTACGAGCTCGCGCCAAAGAAGCTTGCAATTCATCGTCGTCTACGAAATTGTCATCCGCATTTCGTATTCGCGTTGTGGTCGGCTTTTGATCCACATCCATCTGAGTATCACCATTTGATGGTGCTTCAATGCCAGAATCTTCAGCAACTCTGCGAGAGGGTCGTTTCTTCTTTGTCTGAAGGTAAGATAAGCGACGAACACGCTATTTCAGATATATATTGTTACTACCTTCGGTTTCTTGAATCCGACGTCCCCTTCCTGGAGGTAGTCAGAAATTTCCAGGTTCTCTGCGACATTGAACGTTAGATACGACGATGCGAAGAGGCACATCACTAGACCTACTTTCATAATCGAGCGTCAGGAGTTGCTTATTCACGGTGACGCTTGATGATGATGGATCCTGTTCTTTCTTTGCCTTCAATGCAGCTTTCGAAGAACTTGCGCCAAGTCGAAATCCCTACGTAAAATTGTCAATGATTGCCTGATAGATCGTATTTCTGCCACTCACCACTTCACCAGAGCCTTCCAAATCTTCATCATATTTCGAGAGAATAGATCGTCTCATTCCCGCCTGCCCGTCCTTGAACTCGTCGTCATCATACCCTGTATAAACACGCTTCTTTGTCTTGAGCTCCGTGTTCTTTCGAGCTCGGTCGACTTCAGCCATCTCGACGTTCTGAAGTTCATCCTCTGCGCGCGACTAATCAGTGTTGAAGGGCAAATGCGCCAGTACGGAAGTCACAGACCTTCGTTATCCAAGATTCGACTGTCTTTCAAAGTCAAGATTTTCTCGTCACCTTCACCGAGCTCCTCGAAGTCGTGCGCAACTTTGAGACCTTCCAAATCCTCTACGAGGTTGTCAATATTCCAATAATGCGCCTAAAGTAATTGAATTCGTACTTTCAGAGTAGTCCGCAAGCTCAAGCTGCTTATCCATTTCTTCCAACTCCTGTTGACGTTTCTTCGCCAACTCCTTTTCGCGTTTCTTGCTCTTCTTGATCCACTTCAGAGTGTCGTCGACATCTGCGTCTACGTCCCCCAGAGTTGCACCTTTCAGCGATGCGTTGAGTTCACGTCTATTCTTTACCCTAAACGTGAGGCGGAGTAAGCCAGCTATTCAGACTGGGCACGTTGGCCTGAAGGCCGATGGTAGAAGTATATGTCATAAGGAAATAAGAGGGGATTTACTTACTTTGCGATCCGCTCTTCGATCCGTCTGCAAGTTATGACGAGAATAATGAGAGAAAGTCGAGATGCATGGCCAATTCACGTACTTTCTCTCCTTCTCTTTTGCCTCATTCTCCCGCCACTTTGCATAGTTATCCTCTGCTTGTGCGTCTTTATCATCCGCTGCAGGAGGCCCACCTTCCTCAGAGATGGGTGGAAGCCCTAATTTCACCCGAATCTTGTTTGTTTCCTCTATGCTGAGACTCTCATCCATGTTATCAAGTAAAGTCGATGGTTTCGAGTGATGGGCGTGAAATGACAATGGTGGTAGTGGTGGTTAGAAGAAGGGATGACAGTGACACGCAAACACGGCGCTTTGCTGCGCGAATCGTTCCGGCGACACGCAACCAGCGCGCAACCCGCCTACTTCCATCCCGCCGTCGAGTCATCGCGACTCTGCTTTTTTGACCAAACACATAATGTGAGTATGGTGCCAACATCTTCTATTTAGTGGCTGAAACTCTCAGATGCACGTCGCAGGCTCTGCGATTTGGCGAAACTTGCGTGCTTCGTTCTACAGTCGACCATGTCCAAGGCTACAAAATGTACAAAGCTTCGTCCGGACGTACGCGTCGAAGGCTCATGAAGAATCGGCATCACTCGACAGCCAAAAGCCCAAGCCGAAAACCGCGACGCAACTAAGACGTTCTGCGTCTGCGTCTCTGCCAATTCGCGCAAATCCAACACCGACGAGGAGCGAAATCCAGCCCATATCCATCTTGACCACCGCCGAACGCTTCGTACTTCCAAACCTTCGCTCCCTTCTTCCAAAATCCTCAGTGTTCTTACACGGGTGTCTGTGGGTGCCAAGATGGAGCTCAGGAGGCAAAACAGGCGAAGTCTTCGTATTTGAGAACGGAAGTTTGGTATGCTGGGGACTGGACGAGTCTGATGCTCAGGCTTTTGCAAAACGACTCGTCAGAAAACCATCTGTCGAGGTCGGTCGTCTCATCGAGCCCGAAACGGAGGATCTTGAATTTGTGACCGATCGGAATGAGTACGTATCTCTAACAATGACAAAACCTCTCTGATAGACTTTAATCACGATAATTTAGAGTGACGAGGTTGCAAGGTGACCTGATTATACTTGGGGATAGCCCTCCACCAGAAGACTCTGCAACGCTCCCGGATTCTCTACCCGACATGGTTCTTCCAAAGGAAACACTTTTGGCACGATATACCTTCTCTCAAGCATTGGCGAGATCTTCAGCACTGTCGGCATTGGAAACCGCTTTAGACTCGTACCTTTCCTCGGTATCTGCGTTACCAGTGACGCTCGCTGAGACAGGGAGCCCCGGTCTCAAGCGTCGCGAGCTCATTATGAAACTCGGAGAATTGCTCAAGTTTAGGCAACGAATGAATCTCAACAGAGAAAATTACTCAGATACCCCGGATCTGTACTGGGGAGAACCAGTCTTGGAAAGTGCGTATGATATATTAGCAGCTCGCCTTCCGATATGTTGAACTCACAGTCGCTTTTTAGCATACTTTACTTCTATGGCGGACGCTCTTGACATGAAACAAAGGACGAAATCTGTCAACGACAAAATCACATATGCAGCTGAAGTGCGTATCGCTCTCAATTATATCTCCTCGTGCTTATGTTCGTGTAGATGCAAGACGTCTTAAGGGAGCTTTTGGCTGAGGTACGTCTTCGTGAATAACGTAACAATGCAGAGCGCTCATTCTGATGTTCTTAGTCCTCTGGCCATCGGATGGAATTGATTATTATTGCGCTTATCGCTGTTGAAGTCGTCATTGTAAGCAATTCTTCTCGAGTCAGCACCCGCAATGCCTCACTTTTTCCTGTAGTGTCTCATCCGAGATGGTCCTGAATTATGGCATATGTTGCCGTCTTTTTCGCCAAAAGACGAGAAGAAAAGGTCAATCGTCGGGTGAAGAAGTGAGTCTTTCTCCAGACGATCCACGATCCTATGCCTTGAGGTCGCTATCGTCGTCCAACTTCTATTTTATCGATTTCTATATAATACTATATTCCCTCACTCGCCACTCCTATCGAGACACTGGATTCTTACGCTATGACCCAAAGGGCACACGTTTATCTCAACTCGCAGCACAATTCTAGATAACTTCCCATATCCAATCAATTAGACTCCTTCATATCAGTAGAAAAATCGAAAATATGAACAGCAATATATCAAGACATGTCAATGTCGCCATCGCCGTCTTCATCGTCTGGTAAATCTTCCCATTCATCGCCATCGTCTTCCTGCTGCTCCTCCTCTGGTGTTGGTTTGATGCCCAATGAATCAAGCTGGCCTATCAGCTCTATTGTATGCTCCAGCAGCTTGTCATCGGGATGTTCGAGGTTTGTGTGAAGCTACCAGTATCATCGAGTTAGGTTCACTCTCGGACTTCATGACGATCAACGCACCGATCTGCAATTTTCCAAGCAATCACGAGAATCCTTCGCAAGCTCCTCCCAACTGAGTTCTTCGATCTTCGTGTTCGTCTCTTTGGCCTGCTCCGCCATGAGATAGAAGCACCACCCTTCTAAGTACCAAGCCTCGACGTCTTGATCATCGGTTGCCATAATAGTTTGGAGAACGTGAAGTGCTGCTGCGTATTCTTGCACTTCCAAGAATCGTTTCGTCAGCTCTATTCGAGAGGAGATGGCAGGAATTTTGGATTCATCTAAACGAAGTTAAAATACGATGTCGTTCGAGCAGACACAACGAAATACCTTCTTCATCCTTCCAGACCGACCAAGCTTGGATTGCTGCCTGTTTGGCTTCTTCGGGCTTTTGTTGAGAGAGTCGGAAAGAAGAGAGGCAAATCAAGGCGTCAATGTTATTTGAATCCGTCTCAAAAGCAGTTTTGAGAAGGTTTTCGCATGTTTCTTCTGCCTTAGGATCGAAACTAGCAGATGATAATAAGTCCGTAACCCTCCTCCGAATTTGAAGCAACTCACCATAAGTCGTACGTCGGAGCCATCCATATCTCAACCATCGCGACCAGCACCTTCACGATGTTCTTTCGAATATCTGCCTCGGATTCTTCTGAATCATCAGCATCGGTCGGCGCGTCCGCTCTCTCCTTCCCCTTCAGCTGGTTATGTAGGATCCCTACGGCAGCTTCGTAATGTTTCAGCGCTAGGTTGGGGTCTTCATCACTTAGTTGGGCGAGGTAGAGGTGTGCAGATGCGGGGACCACTGTACTTCTCGTAGGTGAAAGTAAAGATTGAAATGTCTACGAGGAAGAGCTGAGCTATAGACAACAAAACTTTCGGCAAGGAAGCATACTTTCTTAGCATCTTCAAGCTCTCCCATCTCCAATTGTGTTATTCCAAGAAGCTCTCTTGCGTCAACATGGTGAGGATCGCGCTCGAGAATGCGTCGAATGAATTTCTGTGATAGCTCGTAATTGCATTGCGTTATGAGAGACTGTGCTTTGCTGAGAAGGGATTGCGTCGATGGTTCCTCCTTCACAACCGTCGCCGGACTTGGTTTCGACGTGATCACCTTCCCCGACTTCGTTCGTATTCGTCCCATGTTTCGAAGGTGTGAAGGCCGACTGGTTGTCGGATTATGGTGGCAAGCAAAGTGCCATTCGCTTCGAAGATTTTGGACCTGGCGTGGACACGACGCGCGGTGTGTAGCGTCTTGTTACCACTCGGTACTTTTCGCTCCGCATCCGGCAACAATGCGTGAGAACAGCGTCGACAGCGTCTCTTCCAGTCTTCATCCACAGAAAGGCGTAAGCATCCCAAATGAAATATGTTATTAGCTCTTTTATTGGAGTGAAATATACATAAAATGGTCTTCAGAAATAATTTTTGCGTGCATGAACTGTTTTCGAAAGCACAAACTTTTTCGATCACTTCGCTGAGTCAGCCGGCACTTCGGCAAGCATTGCCACCGGCAAGTCCCTGTAACGGCTCTCGTCGAACTTTTCACGCCGCAAAGCTGAACAAAAATTCTCCTCAGGTAGCAGAGCTCTAGAGGTATCTCTAAATACTACTCCTCTCCCATATCCTACACTTTTACCCATAATAGTTGTTGCGGTGGCACCAAAAGTTTGCCTTATAACTTATTTGGGAAATGTTCCACGCGTGTTAGCCGAGTGGTAACATGCAGCTATCAACTCCACGACGCGTTGCGATCGAAGGTCACTCAACGCACTCAGTTCGGAGAAACATTTACACAAAATTCGAGATATTTTATTTTTCAGGCTTAAAATCCAATCCGCAAGGTTGTTCGAATCGCATGTGCAGGAATTTTGGTATTAAAAGAATATATCAAAGCCACCTGCATATACTGGTATAAAACATATGTTGTCACTAGTACAAGTATTCCGATTCCGTGTCCCGGACGCACCTTTCTTCTGTAAAACAAGTACTTTTGATTACCCGGCTTTCCCGGACCTGAGATGTATGTCAGACTTGTTGAGGAGTAGAAGGAGGTCGGTAATTACCTTAACTATTCACACTCAGGCAATGCGCGCGCAACCAACATCCCACCCGATCTAGTATCAGGAAAGCTGAAGATCGCAGCCAAAAACCACCCCCGGTGGCAGGCACCAGAGTGGACGCGCGAGTGGAGAAGATCCCAGCCGTTGGTCCAGCTGGTGCTCGCAGCCTTTCTTTGTGACCCTACGCGAGTCTTCACGTCAGAACTACGAAAACGAATGGATAGAAGGACGGCTTACAATACTGCGGGACCTCTCCGCAATGCGCGAGCTATAGCCCTTGCGAGGCATGAAAGCAGCCCGCCACCCCCGGTGGCAGACCCCACGACCTCGCTTTGCAGCGAAGGGTGGTCGCGCGACAGTGACGAATCGGACTCGGAAGGGGACGAGAAGGTTGACACCGGCACAATGATGGTGGAGGTTCAAGCCGTTGAGGCCGTGTACACTATCGAGGAAGAGTGAGTATAAAATACGGATAAATCAGTAGAAATTGGACTCACCTCCTTAGTTCACCTTCGGACAGTGCGCGTGCATCCAACAGGCCCCGGGCTATTTACCAGCTGACCCGAGGAACACAGCCAGACCACCACCGGTGGCAGGCCCCACTGGCACACCAGGAATTTGATGCAAAAAGTGGACGCGCGAGTAGGGGAGGCAGCAAGCAAACTCACGAGCGACCAATCCACGCCCTTCCCCTGGACTCTACACGACCGCCACTAGCGGCCGGGTTCACTTACGGGAGGGCATCTGGATTCTATCGTTCGGCGCGACAAAATTGTAGGACTCTACGCAACTACCGCTAGCAGTCGGGTTCCTGATTGTTTAGTGTCGCGGACGTCGATCGTCAGAGTGTGCGAGCCAAAATTCGTTCCAAAGATTCCTGCAACTCGAAGCTCTCTGAAAGGAGGCATGTCAGCCATGTACGACCACTCCTCTGACGAAAGGACCTGCTCACCTCTCTGTGCCACCTTACGACAGTCCCCAAGCTTAGATCGACTTCTTGTCAAGGCGAGCCTGGCAATGATCGGCGAGGGGAAAGCGGCGTGCCCACGGATGAGGGGACAGCGACTGCGAGTATGCGTTGGAAGTAGTAGTCGGAGGAGAGAGGGCCCGAGGAGGTAGTGGTAGGAGAGATGGCTCGCTAGCCAGCTTGGAGGGCAGAGACAGCATACGGGCCCACTTTTATAGACTTCCTAGAAGCGAGCCTCCGAGGCTGCTCGATCGGGACGTGCAAGCTGGGCTGACGAGGTGGCTTGAATCTCAGTCCGGTACTTTGGCAGAACATCTGAGGCTGGCTTCTTCTCTGGAAATCCCGGAGGCTGGAAAGAATCTTGTCGCCTTCCAAAAGAGCTGCTCTACAGAACTTCACGGAAAATTGGTCAATGATTGATTGAGCCATTCCCTCCGTTTGCTCGTTATTCTTCGAGGAAAGATGTCGTGCTCGAGATCTAGAGGTAGAGAAAACACGCTCATTGACGTGTCTCCTAGCTACACCACTTTCAGACCATCGCTCGGGCAACATCCTCAGCTTTTACGCGAATCCTGGGAGTCCTAGTACGCGCCGATGCTCAAGAAGAAATCGAACGCGCATGAATGGTGCAAGAAAGACTGGGTTAGACATGCCAGCGGTCCTCGAAGTCGTGGATGGTTGCAGTGATGTCGAGACCCCCTTGTTTCTGCAAAGTTCGAACGAGTCAGCAATTGGCTTGTATCATCGCTGTTATAACATGCCTATTTTCTATGTCTTTCCGGACACCTTGGACGAAATACAACTTGCCAGAAGGACATGCCGAAGTGGTCCCGCGTGCGTATCGGCGAACACCGAAAACAGAGTGGACGGCCGCCATCCCGGTCCTGGTCTTTCGCAAACACCCATGTTGACTTCAACATTCAACACAGAAGATGAGGCTTTCTTCAAAGAAAGGCTCGACATGTTCATGCAAAAGAATCTCAGTGATATCTCGGACTTTTCCGAACGCGAAGGACGGGATTTAGAAAGCGTATGTTATTCTGTTTTCAACACGAGGAACTACTTTCATAGTATCACGTATCTGGCCACACTTATACCTATCTTTTTGATATAGACGAGGAGAGCCGTCGCCGAGTGGCACGCTTCCTGGCTATTTAACTCCACGATACCATTAGACAATCCGGATTCCGAACGTCCATCTCAAGGTAAGTAATTCGGTCGCCTTTTATTTCAACATGTAAGGTCCATACTGTGCAATTACAGTCACTCACTTCGTCGAAAAGATATCGGAAAATCTTGAGAACATGCACGGCGTCACGGGCCAACATTCTCTACTCATTGTGGTAGACCCCACAAGAAAAGACGACGATGGAATCTTCGTTGGCGGGACGTCAACGGGGCGAACGTTTTGGAATGGACTTCGGGGAGGCGGAAGAATCGGCGCTCGACAATTCAAGCAACAATGCAGATCAATACCATCGAAGCCCGAAGCGGAAAGCTCCACTGTCACTGAGACTACTACTACACAGGCAGGCCCAAGTCGACAGACTCCCGCTGTGGCGCTCAAGAACAATTTGTACAATGAAATGCGCTCTGCCTTGAGGTAACCATGTCTCCACTCCAAATATCAATCTGAAATATTCGCGCAGACAGGCTAGCGGAAACTCTGCTGCAGAAATGAAATGGAGCAAGCCAGAGAAACTCGCTTCGTTGGGTGTGCAACTCGTTGGCTGGCCTCCAAGTGTACCTTTCAAAAATCCTTCTCGCATGTCGCAACAAGAGATGACTCTCATTCGGAGTCTGCTTATGAACAAGGAGATCTCATTTGTACGGAAAGGTGCTCACCCGATCGATCCACCAACGACTACCGAAAATACCGCTGCGCCCGTCGAGGACGTCGATATTTCATGGGCAGTCCAAGACGATGGCGATGACAACAATCTCGGTACGCATCCAAGTCTGCTGTGTGTTTCTAATATCGTCTCACTGAGCCGTTCGACAAGATGAGCGTCCTGCAAAACGGCAGCGTGAACTTGAATAAGAAACGCCGTATCATTACCATTGTACATGTCTATGTAAACTCAGCACGGATGATGCCGGGAAATCACTGAGTATCGCATGCCGAAGGGCACGTCCGATGGGCTGTCAGACAAAGAACAGAATCTGAACGAAGCTGTATAGCGCGGAGAGCTAAGTACAGGATGACGCGAAAGAGGAACTAAAGAGCAAGATACCGCGATGCGCAGGGAAGGGGAGAATGGATGTGGGAATAATGTACCGTATATAGTAGCTGTAACCCGAGGAGGGTTACAGTCTACTCACCAAATTACAATGCATTGGCTACTAAATAAAATAAGGAACAGAACAACATAAATCGATAGTGTGCTTGACTTCGATGCTCCAAAATGTATGCCTCTGCAGGAACGGTCGAGTGAGAGAAAGACAGATATATAGCATACATAAAGTTAGAAACTACAAATCGAGTAACGGTGAGGAGCAAAAGGGCAAAAAATGACCCCGACCCGAGTCGAACGGATGACCTTAAGGATACCGGATAAGGAAACATGCTCCCACGCTGGAATCTTACGTTCTACCACTGAACTACGAGGCCTTGGAGTAGCGTTTACTTATATTATATATATTTAGACACAAGTCAATTCTACGTTGACACCGCGCGCAGTCCTCTTTCGCCGTCACTTTGTCCTTACCTCCATCGACCGTTCCACAAGCAACTAGCCTCAACAGCTCGCTTTCATCATCCGAGCTGCTGTTCTCTGAGATCCGTCGAAATGTCGTGGTTATTCAAGTGAGCTGCAGAAGACTCATAGTGGAAGGACGCGCTGATCTGCGTTCAGAACTGTTGATCCCAATGCACCCACATTTCACCCAGTTACAGAAAGATACCAAGATTCTGAGCTGGCGGGAGAGTTAGAGCCGAGAGATCTGGAATGGCTGCTGGCTGGCGGGTTTGCCGCGGAAACTCAGACTTACTACAATTTCCTTGAGGATGGAACTTTCTTGATGGTGCAGTTCGTGCACTCGTCGATCGGCATTGGGTGCGCATCCAATTTTTCAGAGAATTCGTGATGATATTAAGCGGATGATACCAGTATCATTCGTCCCACTGTTCAGTTGACGTTCAAGATGTACAATCCGAATACGAAAGAGGTCATCTGGAGGTCGAACAACGTCTCCAACTTCGTTACCCCTCCGCCCGGGCTCGACAAGCGTTCCTGCAAGTCTGATGGATTCTCAGTAACATATAACAGCAATCCTGGCACTGATACACCCGAATCATATACAATCGTGTGCAATGCATGCGACGATGTCCAAGCGACCCTAACAATCGCTCGCCCAGCCTCTGCTCCTGGGTGGAAGATCGGCAAGGGTGCAAAGGCTGGTCATTCATTCTACGGGACAGATATCGAGAAACCGGATGCTGCAGTTTTCCATAGCTTTTGGCCTCGAACGTGGATATCAGGTCAGATCATATACAAAGGGAAAGCAATCCCTGCTGAAGGACCTGGGATGTACGTTCACGCTCTGATGGGTATGCGGCCCGATCGCATTGCGAAGCGGTGGAACTTCTGCAACTTCCAAAGTAAGGAGCATGGCGGCGTGTCTGCCATTCAGATGGAGTTGACGACCCGTCCTGAATTCGGGCGGAAGGTGGACGGAAAGGACGCGGAGAACGGCGTCACGGTGAACTTTGGGTCAATAGTGCTTGGAGGGAAACTCGTTTCCGTAACCGCGGAGACGATCTGGCCGGACGGCAGCGCATCTTCGCACAAGAGCTACCTCTCGCGCGCACTTCATCTCGACACCGTGCATGACAAGGACACCTCTTACGCGCAACCGTCGAAGCTTCGTTTCGAATGGTCGGCACCGTCTCTGGAGGCGGGCTTCCCAGGAACAATTTCAGCAGAGGTTGAAGCCTCCGTTGGTACACCGAAGGAACCAGAGGGCTTGGTCGAGAAGGTCGATGTCCTGGCCGAAATTCCCGCTATGGTGAAATCGGTCATCAGTTACGTTGCTGGGACGAAGCCTTATATTTATCAGGTTTGTCTCCTAATTTCTCTTCGCCATGTCAAAGTCGTTGCGCATACTAATTAAATCGATTTAGTGGTACAAACCAGCGACTTTGAAAGTAACAGCACCAGACGCAATCCTGCCTGGTGCTTCAGCTGGTTTGAACGTCGAAGGGCACTTGTATACAGAGGCTTCATTTATTTCGTAAACGGAAGGCGGAAATGTTTGAAACACAGTATCATTCTTTGTAATTGTATTCATAGGAGATAACAAACATCCAATCATACAAATTTGGCGAGTTAGAGGAGGCCGTCGCTTCTAATTGCACACTGTCCGAAATCTTTCTTTGTCAAACCCTCTTCCTTGGGCAAAATGTCCTGTAATCGCGTTGGTGAGCACCTTTCTATTTCATGCTATGAAACCGAGACGAACGTGTTCAAAGATTCCGAGAGGCAATGCGAGAGTGACGCAGGCGTTCGGAGAATCCTGGAGAAACATTGACGTTTTGACATGACTTCGAACCATAAAACTTACCACCACCGCTCCGACATGGCTTTCAATGGGGGCAGCAGATAAGAGAAGATCTATTGCACGTTAGTCCCGCCTCTCGGAAGATGAACAAAGATACTTACATGCTTGTTCCCGAGCTGATACCACGACGTTCATTAGCGTAACAGTCTTTTTATGAACAAAAGTCGAAGCCTACTGTAACCAATCTGAATAACAAAGTATCTTAGTATGGAAGCAGATGGACAATCCCAAACCTCTCACCTTCTGAAGGTACGCGATAGCATTCAATGCAGCTTGCTTGTATGCAACAGTCCTGAAATTGTTCATCGATTGAGTATAGAGTTCTCAGCCTTGAACAATCTCAACGCACGCATCCATATTGTATTGCTTGCCGTCCCCGTCTATTTTCGAAAAATAAGTGTCCGCCAGGAAGAACGGGGAAATACTGGCTCACGATAATCCACAGAAATTCCTTCGAAGATAAGCTATTGAACAAGGACTAAACTCGTTGAATCGTATAAATTAGTAATGATGCTATCTGACCTTCGAGGAATAGAGAGGATCAATCGGAGATGGCTGATAAAAGGGAGTCAATGGAGACTCTCGAATTAGAAATCCGCGCAGACGCACTAAGAAAATGGGCTGTTTCAGAGCGAATTTCTCCACTCCGCCTTTAATGATACTCGTGCTGAAGGTGATGATACCTGCCTATCGCATAGTCAGCACAAAAAACTCGCGAAGTCGGAGTAGATATGCACCATCTCAATAGCGCCACAGAACGAGAGCTTTCGAATTCGCAATCAACTCAAGCTCGCACTGCGTCAAGCGTACATTCGTACCTCTCCCTAAATTCATAAGAAATGAGATAATGCATTTATTGAGCACTCCGATTCACTTACGTCACCCTGAGAGAAGTGAAGATCTCCGACGGAAAGGTTAGCACCCTTCACAAATACAGGGAAATAACATCTCGAGCCTCTGTACGCCAAGGTCAGTCTTGAAATCTTACATAGTATACGCATCAGTACCTGGAGAGATTTTTGATCTGGGCCGTGAAAAAAAAAATAAGATCGAGGGCGACAAAAGAACAGGCGGTTTGCTCACGTCGCAATTTCCACCGTGCTCGCGTCCTGGGATCGTCCTTGCGCCCTCCGTAGCAACCTTCTTCATAACGTCTTCAGGCAACTTCTGGCCGACATATGCACCAACGGGTTCCGGAGGGAATGCAACGGGTGGGACCGCGTTCGCGTGCGCAGCGATGAGCTCGCCCTCTCGTTTATTCCACGTTGCTAATAATTCAGCAGACGGTGCTGTTCCACTAAAAGGGGGAGGCAATTAATTGTGCGCCAGATATACTTTTGTAAGTAAAACTGACATGAGACCCGGGTGCGAAACGCCAGCGAATCTAACGCCTGGTATGTGCCTGGAAGTCGCATATACGCCTATTTGGTAGGTCAAATGGACTGTTCGCTGCGGCAAAGAACGTCGTTACCCTTGAAGTCCCATATGGCCTTGCAAGCCTTGCTATTGAATTCGCGGGCTAACATGACGTCAGATTCAAAATTTCTTTCCTAGTACTTGGTCGATTTACCGAACAATCCACCGCCGTTTTCAAGCTCGAAAATACCCTATTCAAATGTTTCGCGAGTGAAATCCGGAGAGCAAGACCCAAAGGACGTACAGTGTAACCCCATGGCATTTGCTCAAATGGCGTAACTATAGACGGGGTTGAGCGCCTGTTCGATTGCATAAAAAATCTCCCATTCGGCTTACCGTCCAAAATATCGACCACCAAACAGTCTCCGGGTTCTGCACCTTCGACAGCCACCGGACCACTCAAGTTGTGGACTTTCGTTAGATTGACATTCTTAATGTCATCACTGTCTTGAGTTGATGCGACTCAGTGTTATGATCGGAATAGCCGGTGAGTTGCTTTACTGTCGTTGTTTCCAATCTGGGCACCAGTCCAATCAATGCATTCGATTTTGAACACCTGGGAGTAATCGTAAGACACGCAGGAAAGACTTTTATGTTGTTCATACCTCTCCGGGCTTTACTGTAGCGAAAGGTGGGATGTCGGGACTGCATACAAAGTGTTCAGAAAACAAAGTTAAGTCCAACGCAATAGTCGCACTGACTGCCAACGGTTGTGTAGTCCCTAGAATATTAGAGTTGAGGATGTAAGTATCAATCCACGTCTTCTACGATTTGCACTACTTACTTCCTGTACGTCCGCGGGTCTTGTTCACTTTTAATATTAAGTGTATGATGATTTTGATACAAAACTCACTTGAACGGATCAACCTATAAAGCAAAATAGGTATCAGTTGCAGTCGTTAGGCGTAGAGCAAGAGTTATTACCTTTATGAGAGTCGGGTGAGGTACCGAATTCGCCCTTGTGGCCATCTTCAAGAGAGAGTGAACAATGTACAGCGACTGAGTGGTGTGAGTAGAGGGTGAAAAGCGAAGCGAGGCGAGATTGCTGATCCCGGACTCTTATAAGTTGTCAGTACCTATCGAATTCCTGTAGATAAGCACATGGACGACACCGCGCCGAGATGTATGGCCTGCTTAGCGCCAGCCAGCTGAATATAGAGCATCCCATGGAAAGCATATAAGCGTGAACTTATCTATGACATAGAAGAACGCGGTGGGATGCTTGTGCCAGGCGTGAGATGGGTTGAGAAGAACAGGTGACTCACCTGGTCGAGGCTGGATGGGAGCAATACGCGTTCGGGATGCGAATAAGTTAGCTATACAGGAAAGAGACGCGATACAACTGGTAATTCGTGACGGTCATCAAGAGTCATACAGTTAGTCTGAATGGATAGTGCCGTGAGATGATGCAAGAAAGAGGATGAAAGGCCCGGAATTCAAAACAATAGACTTATGTATACGTTATTGCCCTTGCTGATATTTACGAATGAGATCTTTGAGTCTGGCTTGTCCGAAGTTTGTTCCCCCTGTCCTTGGTGGAGATCGCTTCAACTCATCATGCCCTTGAGAAGACGTCGTTGTCGCAGTAGCTGTGGGTGGAAGGAATTTCCTTGCGGAGGGACCCGGTCGTGCTAAAGAAGCGGTGGATGAAATCATGGGTGTCGCAAGAGACGATGACACGACGGCGGGTACGGAAGTGGACTTGATCATTTTTGCGCGTCGTGCTGTGAGTTCTGCCAAGTTGATATCGGTTGTCGCTCCTCTCAATTGGCCTGGACCTGGAGTTGGAGTCTTGGTACGATGAGGAAGTGTGGGGGACGTTTTCGTTCGTGGAGTCACCGAAGCATTGTGAGGCGGACGAGCAAAATTACGCGCAACCTGAGAGCCGCTCTCCTTTGTAGTCATCGAGCTCCATATTGCAGCGACGGAAGCGACCTTCCCACCACGACCTCCGCGAGCTGAACGAATATCGTACTTCGTGTCTGAGGGTGAGGTGGGCGTTCGGAGTGTAAACCTTTGTAAGACAGGTTTTGGGACATTCACAGGTCCTAAATGAGCGAACCCATTTGTCGTTACATTCGTTTCTTGCTTCGAAGCACTGTCCGCCTTTTCTTCATCATGTGGGTTTGGGAGAGTGAAAGGCGACGAGTCGACGGTAGCGTGCAGTACAAATCCTGATGAACGAGTTGGAATTTCCAGGCTTGCGACTTCGCGGCTTTCTTGCTCAAACTCCCTTACAGTATCGTTTGGAGGCGACCGGAGGAGAGGATGAGGGTCATGGTCTGATCTTTCCATATCGCCTTCGTCCGATGAAGCAAGCGGCGGGCTACTGGGCGGAGGTGTGTCACTGGGCGGCGGAGTGCTTCCGAGTTCGATCCCGCCCAGCCAAGCTGCGACTCGTCCCGTGGCCGCCTTTCGCAGCTTCTGCGCTTCAGACCGTTTCTCTTGTTCTCGATATTTAGCAGCTTTCTGTGGCTCTGATGATTTGGCACCAGATCTTCCTGGTAATGAAGGTAGCGGACGTTCAGCTACATCCTGTCGCACCGAATGATCATCAGGGGAAGAGGAAGGCCACTTCGAATCATCCTTAAGAAAGTCTGCACCTAATGCTAGACTAGAGATGGCTGAATCATTCGGTGGATCACAGCGAGGATCAGACGGGGACGGGATGGTGATGGGTAAAACGTTTCGGACATCAGGCCGCCGTGCAGACTCTGGTTTCCGGGTTCCAACTTGCATTAGGAGCTTTCGTTCCAATGCATCGAGACCGCTTTCCGGGGGTGTCCCGCCTAGCTTCGGAAGAAGAGCCACAGGGCTAAGGGTAGGCTGGGGAGGTAACTTCGGAGTGCCTTCAGTGTCGAAATGCACATTTATAAAAGCCATCTCTGGTTCATAAGTATCCTTTGGCTCCCCCTTTGTAGCCTCCCCCTTCGCCACATCTGCAGCCATCAGCTCTAGTTGCTCTACACGTTCGCTCTTCACAGTTCCCTTGTCTACGGAGAAAGATTGCTTCGGACTGAGCATAGGACGAGGTGATAGTATTTCTCCGTTTTGATTTGAAGTCAAGCTTGCGCTTAGGAATGCAGCATCCTGCGGTACGTCAGGGTTACTGGTACGGGCCCTACGTGAACGTTTGGGAACAGGGAGCGGTCTAGTAGAAGGTGACCTGAGTGGAGCGATGGTTGTTCCTTCCTCGGTGGATTCTGTCACAACCATCGGTATAGCGACTGGGAATCTGTGGGATTGAGGAGAAACAGATCGGTTTCGAGAGGACTGGCGCAGATGCGCGGATATACGGGACGCGCGTTCGCCTTTGCCAACTTCACCTTCAGTAGTTTCGGCCGACGACGTAGCGTCAGCTGGCAGTGGCGCTGAGAGGAAATTGTTCACAGCTTGCTGCTCTTGTGGCAGCAAAGGAAGCTGCTGGGCGACAAACGGATCAGCGCTCGAGGGACGTAGGGGTGGGACTGGTGGAAGCTGTAGAGGAGGAGGTGGATAATAGTACTGCTCGTCGTGAGGATATGACTGGATGAGGTGAGGTTGAATCCAGGGATTTGCGTGCATAGGTGGCGGTGAAATGGGAGGAGCGTAGTAAGGGGGCTGGTAGTATGCTGGCTGAGGGGAGAGTGGGGGACTCATGTATGGGGAACGGTAGGGAAACGCGTGTAGAGGAGGGGAAATGCGGTTCTGGACTGGCATCGGCGAGGCATAACGTTCAGGTGTGCTTTGCCTATGGGGTTGAAAGGAAGCGAATGGCGGCGCTGGAGGCGGTTCAACCAAAGCCATAGCTGCCGGATGAACAACGGTTATTGGAATTTCGAGAATAATATCTTTCGATCCAATGCCCATGCCCATCTTTATAGTGATGAGACACTGCACTGAGAACAAGCTCTCCATCTCGAGCTGACCGCGACCTTCGTCCTCTTCGCCCGTGTCGAGCTTTCCTGTTCGTACGTCTCTCGCGTTTTTGGGGATGGTAAAAACGAGATTGGCGATGCCTTCAGTACCTGGTTGAACAGTGAAATCTGGACCTCGAAAAGGAACGTTGAGTAATGTATCTGAAATCTGCAATGCTTGTGCTGCCGACATCATCGAAGGAAGTCGTAAATGTCTGGATAAAGTGAGATTGAGGCTAGAAGACTGCCATGCATCGTCAGTACATTGTGCTAGGTTGTTCTAAACGGACCACAAAACCTTTTTCGTAGAGTGGTTCTTCACAAAAAGCTCCACGCAAGCGGACGTCCCCGCGACCAGGAAAGGATTGACAATGCGGCCTTGCACCCATACCTTCCCATTTTCACCGACGATGACCTGCTCAGTGCCAGCGGCAGGTTCTCCGACGGCCTCCACGAGATCAACCTCCTTCCTATCCACGACCGTCTGACGTTCACCCTTCCAGGAAACATCAACACTGGCGCGTACTTCATACTTCAGCCTCGCCAAGCCTTTTCCAAAGTCTATGCTGGCAGGTGAAGATGGAGGGATAGGAAAACGGAAGAAGAACGTCGTGATCCCTTTACGAGCAGGAAAGTAGTCCGGGGGGAGGGGGTCGCTACCAGGAAGGGGGTGCGGCAGGACAGCGTTCGAGGGAGGGAGCGAAGGACCTTGAAAACATCGGGTCATGTGTAGGAAAGTGCTCGTCGCAGAATGGTCTCTTGATGTAAGCTCTGTGAGCGGAAAATATGCACGAGATTAACGCAATTGTTAGAGTCGGTCAAAGTACGACACACCTTGAATAGCAAACAACTCCGTCTTGATGAGGCCAATCCCAAGTCCCTTGTCCGCGCGACACTCGAGCTCCATCTTGCCCGTGACATGTTGACCAGCAACGAATAGCGGATCTGAAAAAGCGAGTGAAACGCGGGCCTTCGCGTGAACTGGCGTTGCGTTCATCGATTCTGGTCGTGCAGCCGCCATTGCAGCATGCCAAGGCAGGCCAGCTTACCACACAGGGGCACTGAGTTCGCGAGAACGTACAGAGTTCAGTGCCATGAGCCTTCAGATAGAGTCAAGATGCACGTACAACGAAGAATTACACGACCGTGTTTATTATGTTGAGGAAGGGATCGCAAATGAGTGGTGAAAGACGGTCAACCGCCGCTAAGACTCTCGCTTCTGGATGTTCGATCGTAAACGGTATAAAGCATCCGAACTACAGACGATTCACTATTTTTAGCACGTCAGTAAACAAGGAAATGGACCAAACCATTCCTCGAGAGCCAGAGCTCATGACGGACTCATATCTACATGATCCAAAGAGGACTCTCAGACGAAAAATCTTCGGAAATTGCGGATAAATTATCAGTGTTTGGGGATATGTAAGCTGCAGTATATGTACATAGCATGCTGAATTTGAAATTTGAAATATCACAGAAATAACGATCCACAAGTATCCGTAACCCATACAAATACATATCGCACTGTAAGTCCATAAATCTTGATAGAGGGTAGCTACATAAGGGAATTTCATGTAAGAAAACCCCATCCAAAACTCATGTACAGTCCCATGCGCTCAATTCGAGCATCCGAAAGCGCAACGTATCCTTCGACTCTTCTCGCCACTGAATTACCTCCCTCCAATTTATTAACGAAGCTTCCTTTTCCCCAGCCATCGCGAAGACGGGCATATCTGCCTCCGAAAGACCTCGAAAAATCAGGAATACGCGAGTCCAGATGCAATCATCGCGAGTAACAAAAATATCGAATGCATCACCAAGCTTTATGGGAGACATGAACCTGAAGGCTACATGCGTGTGGGCTCTGAACGCCACTAAATTATTACTAGCGTATACAGAAGCTGAGATGGAGCATGCATGAGATTATGTCTAGATACTTACATTATGAAATTCGTTCGTTGCTGAATTGTCAACCCGAACAGCTCGAGTATCCGAGGGAGAAAGGAGACGAAGTTATGCGAAGGCATGGCAAAGCTATTTTGCGGAGAAACCAGGGAAGCGTCGACCAGTAACTGATCAGGTCTAATTTTTATGAGTTCATGGCACAATTCGAAGAACGTGATACACACATCGCTTCATAGTAGATTGAGGTCACGACGGTTAGAGATTGAAAATGCTCCAGCGCCCCTCCAGGATTGACCCGTACAATGTATTTGGCGATTGACTTGCCTCTGTCGTCACTGACGCTATCCGCGGGGGGCCACATGCATCCAATTTTCCAGTAAGGTGAGAACGAGAGCGTAATGACACAATCCTCCCTCTGAGGCCACAAGACAAAGAAGGAACACTTCGCGAATGTCGGTTTCGCAGCGATGGCGAGCTTGCTGATGACGCGTTGGTCAACAAGCATGTTGGGACTGATGTTCTGATTCTGTAGACGAGTCCCGCTGAATTCCATCTTGTGCACGTCCCTGTCGCGGTCATGAACGACATCGAGCTTTCCCCAATAAGCGCCGTCGACGATCGCGCCATCTTCCGTGTGTGCCATGTCCAAGTCATCGGAGGTAATCGTGACATCAATTCCAGCCGATTTCCCTTTTTCAAGTTCCAGTTCGAAACTACCATCCATGCTCAGGACTGGCGGGGGTCTGTGCTTGGCGCAGTGAGCATATAGGAATGGACAACAAGATAATTCATCATACGGCGGGCTGGAAAAAAATTAGTACAGAATCTCTCAGAGGGACATGATTTGCTCACGGCAAGTCTACTGGGGGAGGTGCATCACTAACGATCTCGACTCTAGTTCCTTGTACACCGTTGGTCGATATTGCGTAGGAATCTTCTGAATCTATCTGTCAAGACTTCAAGAAATGCTCCAATCATATTGAGAGCAGATATTTTACCCATAGATATGGACCATGGACGAAGCGAGCAGCTTGAATTGCAGCGTAATCGACAGGAATACGAAATGAGATCCGGGCATCTGGAAGAGGCTTGACCCACTCTCGTGCGAAGGCGACTAGTTCCTAGTCGTGCAGTTGAATGCCACAAGTTCAAAGGAAGACAAGGACCCCGTCAACATACCGCAAAGGTGCTTGGAAGCTACCGAAGAAAGTGAGCTTTGAGTAGTCTTAAATAAATTGTCTCGCACCCGCATTACGGTCTCCTTGTCGTCAAAGGCGAATGTGAGCATCCGCGGCCTGCCTAACGGCATACCCGGATTCTACAGACGTTAATGTCACTTATAATTTCGCTAAATGTACATAATGAAAGCTTACTGTAGTGGGCGTAATGGCTCCGTACGTTGGGGAGTAAAGCATGGCCTTCCGCGAAAGATCAGTGGGGTGAATGTGAGGGAGTCAGGTAAAGAAGTAACGCCCGGGAAAGCCTGATAACATACCTTTGAGAAGTCATCCGGGAAAGGCTTATCTAATAGCTCGAAGATAGGTACCATTGAGTACTTTGATACCCCGGCCGACCAGAGAGGACATAGTGGGCGCCAAAGCACTAGCACTCTTGAGAATATAGGTCAAGAATAGTTCAATACTAGTAGCGTAGAAGGATGAGGAGCTAACTCAACGAGACATATTCAGGCTTGTTCCAGCGACAGAAGGGTTGCCTTTCATTTTCTTCACATTTAAGTCGAGAACAAGTTCGTCGGGAACTCTATATAGTTCAAGGTCAGTTCACAAAATGGCATTTCCAATGATAAGTCCTGAAGACATACGGATAAAGTTCAAGCGTAAAAATACGTTCTTAAGGATAGCGATACAGCAGAGCATCCAAATATGCAGAGACGAGAGCGTCCACAGCATTTTTGCGTTCCGAGAATGGTTTCTTCATCGCCCTCTCCGAATCCCTGATACGGTGGCATTTGTCGCCGTCTAGGGCTGAAAAATTTCATGGTTATGAAGACACATTCGATAAGCAGAGAAGTTTGGCTCTGACAGAGTCAAATCGATGGCGACGAGCGGTAAATGGCAAAACGCGGGTGAGGAGCAAGTTCAAGTTGAACTTCAACTTGCAGGTGTGCGAGCGCTTCTTTGCAAGCCGTGAGAATATATGTATGTAAGCGCCTGCACAGCCTCAGGACTGAGCATCGATAGCGGGCAAATCGATAAATTCCCCGTCAGAATGCATTTAGTTTCAGAAATCTTCGATTAAAATGTATACACTATTCATCATAAGACACGAATGAAGTCAGTTGAGGCCTCCCCGACGAGAAACATTCCACCTCAGAAGTATCGTAGGAAGCCTGCTCATCTCTGATATCTGCGGTTCTTACGCTCAATAGCAATCTGTTGCATAGGATGCTATGGAGAATGCTCTGCGGCCTGATAACACACTTTAAACATCATATAGAGGAAGAAATTAGGGAGGGACTTACATGAGAAGGGCGGTGTCTAGGCTCGACTACATAACTTTGGTCAGCGCCGAATACCAAGAGAGGACGAATAGTAATCCACTGACAGAAGCCAAGAGCAGGCAAAGCAGGTTCCCGACGGTGCTCACTAAGTGTAAACGTTAATAGATTGAAACAGTACCTATTCATCAAATTGTTTACCCAGCACGCCAATGAAGTACAGAACACCTGCACTACAAGGTAAGCCGCCATGAGCGGTTTGAGAGAAAGTTATTCCACTGACCGTCTGTATGCATGGTACGTAATAAATTCGATACCGAGCCATTTCTTCGAGCTACAGGACACCAATAAGACAAAAGAAGCCTCAAGCTTGGATTTTGAGACGAACAGTGTATAGATCGCTTGATGACAAGAAGCGAAAGTGCGACTTGGAAGGGGTTATCAGCGGGGGTTCCGATATACAAACAACCTTATCGTACTCACAGGTCTCGGTAACGAGAAGGATACTCAGCCCCACCCACTCTATTTTGTTCGGCGCCAAGAGCTCGCAACCTGTGGGGAAAATGTGTATTGGAGACGCTGAGAGAAGTTGATCATGAGCATCAAGAAGCCGAAAACATACTTTCGGACTCACGCGTAAATGAGATTAGAAAGCGGGTTGTGATATAAATCGATCCAGGTACTCCTAGCTTCACAGGACGGTCAGCCTTAACTCTTAGGGAAAGTTTTCCTTATTCACGAAGTACACTGTCCAGATCACATAAGGCATAACGCGACCGGTGCTCCAGAGAGCATGCGATCGCAAGAACAGTGTTGCTGCAACAAACGTTCAATCGTTTCGCAGAGAGCACGATATTAATTCAAACCAAACCTTCAGCAAAGATATAACCCGCCAGCGTCGACGCTGCAACAAAAGAACACCGGCGTTTTATTAGATATATTGTCGGAAATATATTCCACAGTTTGAACATACCTCCTCCAAGAACGAAAAACGCTTTACAATGCTAGGCTCATTCAGACGATGAGATTTTTAGAGCACGGAAGCGCGAGCTCACAGGGAAGTCGACATCCGACACGATAACTGAACATTTATCGGTGAGGATAAGCTTTTATGGTGTCACAGAAGACTGACTGAAAGACGCAGTTCCCGCTGTTATGAACGGCGGATAACGGTTGAGAAGAAATATGATCTTTCCGATAGATAATCGCGATGGCCATATGAGATTGACCTAGCGATCGTTGTAAAAGGCATACGCGGGGACTCCGGCAAAAATAATTCACCTCTTCACTGAACGAAATAATATATTCGTAAAACTGCAAAGCGGGGATGAGTTTTATATATTGCGAAGGGGGGGTTGAGAACTTCACCAAAAGCGACGTGGTAACGACTAAACGTCCGTCAGCATCGAAGTCGTGTCGAAAGACAATTACCATCAAGAAGAGTTCATACCTGCCATGTACTGTTCTCTGGTTATGAATAACTCGGGCTTCTACAGGATAATATTGTAACGCACTTGCATGATCATTATTTGTGAACCAATTTCTGTAAGTTCGTCGAGAATTAGGGACATTTTGACCGAGAAACTGTGCTAGAAAGAAGAAAGGGTTGCGTGTGCCTGCCTGACAAGATTGGAGAGGGTCTTCAGCGTTGCAGCGGTCCTCGAGTCAGACGAGTTCAGTCAGGTAATTATACTCAGATTCGAAGACGTAGATCTGGCAACGAAGAAGAAAAATCTGACACATCCGAGATGTCATTTGGATGGGCGCGAACTCGGATAAAGATAGTTGCATAGAGACAGGGGAAGTGTCCTACATGTAGTCTCTCAGTAGATTGGTCGATTACATGTAAGGGCATCTGTCAAAAGCAAATCAAAACACGCACGAGGGGAGAACGTGCAAGACTTGTTTCACTCACTTTCACTTCACTGTAGTAGGCGCTACGGAACGCGCGATCCGTCGCATTTAGATTGAAAATGTTGTTGTTCTTGACGATCAGTCAAAACCTTCACCGTGACGTCTGTTGTTTGTCAGGAAAGAACTGTCTTTACCTTTTACTTTTCTACAGTGACTTGATCAACATTAAAGATGCGAAGCGTGCGGGATTTGAGTCAGTTCTGTACTCCTCATATTTCCAGCATTTGCAGCTCTCAAACAATGGTCGAGCCCACTGAGACCAACGGAGATGGTCGTGGACGGGAAGAAAGACGGACTTGTAAATGGAGGCGTGTGATTGGATTCGTCCATCTCCCGTCGCGCCGACCACGAAATTTTTGCCCAAGCTCTCGACACCACCTTGCGTTTGACATTCTCGCTTCGTATTATTTATCCAGGAACATTGCAAATTGCTAGCTGAAGGCCATTCGAGCCTTCAAAGGCGCGATTAGTATGAGGTCCTATCTGTGGTCGACAGTCACGAAACGATCGACGACGACAACGCCTTTCCGACATCGACACCTTGCGACCGCAGTGCACGAACAATCTCGCACCCCTCAGACGGTCATCGAGAAGGTAGTTCAGAAGTATGCCGTCGGACTTGCACCTCAACGAATTGTCCGGGCAGGAGACTATGTCATGATTCGACCTCAGCACGTTATGACCCATGACAACACCGGACCTGTAATTTCAAAGTGCGTCGAGCAACAATTCCTTTTCGATCAGATACTCTTGACTTCTTGAGCGTAGATTCACCGGTATCGGAGCAACACAAATTCATAACCCATCGCAACCAGTATTCACGCTCGATCACGATGTGCAAAACAAGTCAGCGAAGAACATGGCGAAGTACGCCGCCATCGAAGCTTTCGCGCGCAAGCACGGAATAGATTTCTATCCCGCAGGGAGAGGCATCGGTCACCAGGTTCTCGTCGAGGAGGGGTACGCATTCCCGCAAACTCTGACTGTCGCCAGTGACAGTCATAGCAACATGTATGGCGGCGTTGGATGTGTAGGGACTCCCATTGTACGGAC
Organism: Schizopora paradoxa; assembly: GCA_001020605.1. Lineage (NCBI taxonomy): Eukaryota > Fungi > Basidiomycota > Agaricomycetes > Hymenochaetales > Schizoporaceae > Schizopora > Schizopora paradoxa. The sequence goes on from KQ085907.1 coordinate 169,160, forward strand.
GGACGCGGCTGCAATCTGGGCGACTGGGCAAACATGGTGGCAGGTCCCGCGGATGGTGAAGGTGGAGTTTAAGGGTGAGCTTGCGCCTGGAGTGACTGGGAAGGACGTGATCGTCGCGCTATGCGGGTCGTTCAACAAGGACGAGGTCCTGAACGCCGCTTTGGAATTCACTGGTTCTGGAATTTCGTGTCTCTCGGTGGACGACCGCTTGACTATCTCAAACATGACTACGGAATGGGGAGCACTTGTAGGGGTGTTCCCTGTTGACGACGTGTTGCTCAAATGGTATGACGGGCTCGTCAGCAAGCTGGAGTTGCGAACATTCGCGTCTTCTAGTAATTCGTCTCCCATCCCCGCTCCCCCAGACCATCCACGGATTAATCGCAAACGCTTAGACGCACTCAAGTCTACGGTACTTCGCTCCGACCCCGACGCTTCATATGCGTCGCATCTCGTGCTTGACCTGTCAACGCTCGTACCACACGTCTCCGGCCCCAACAGCGTCAAAGTTTCCACTCCTCTCCCAACATTAGCGTCCCGTAACATCGCTATCCAAAAGGCCTACCTTGTCAGCTGTACCAATTCACGAACTTCCGACATCGCAGCTGCAGCATCTGTCTTGAAAGGCAGGCGCGTTGCTGCTGGTGTTGAGTTCTATATCGCGGCCGCCAGCTCTGTCGTGCAGCAAGAGGCTGAAGCTCGAGGTGACTGGGACGCTTTGATCACCGCCGGGGCCAAAGTCCTCCCAGCTGGATGTGGACCATGCATCGGACTTGGAACTGGGCTTCTCGAGGAAGGGGAAACGGGTATCAGTGCGACGAATAGGAATTATAAAGGTCGAATGGGACATCCAAAGGCACAAGCTTATTTGGCGAGTCCCGCTGTGGTTGCAGCAAGCGCAGCAAAGGGCTATATCTGCGGTCCTGACGCACTGTCCCAAGATTCACCAAAGACTTACGATGCTCAAGCCCCCACTTTCTTCGTCAGCGAAGATTCATCAAGCGCTACAGAGCAATCTGAACAACCAACTTCCAAGGAGGATCTTTTGCCTGACTTTCCCGAGTCATTCACCGGCCCCTTACTTTTCACCCCACAGGATAACCTCAACACCGACGGTATATATCCAGGAAAATATACTTACGAGGACGACATCACCCTTGAGCGTCAAGCACAAGTCGTGATGGAGAATTATGATCCTAAATTTGCGGAACTTGTCGCAACCCTTTCTCCTCCGAAGCGAAATGCCCCCACTTCTAAGTCGAAGTTTGGTGCGATCCTTTTGTCTGGCTATAACTTCGGAACTGGATCGTCCCGTGAACAAGCTGCGACTGCGCTCAAAGCGGCTGGAATCCCGCTCGTTATTGCTGGTTCATTTGGAGACATCTTCAAACGCAATGCTATCAACAACGGACTGGTGTGCATGGAATGTCCCGAGTTGATAGCTGATCTCACTTCGCGATTTGCGAAGGATGGGAAGCGAGGTGCTGGAGGGAAGAATGGAGAATTGACTGTGATTCCTGGTTGGGATATTGCGGTCAATATGATTGATGGGACACTGACGGTGATTGAGGGTGGCAAAGAGCGTTCGACGTACTACGTTAAACCAGTTGGCGCCAGTGTACAAGAGCTCTGGTTGTGTGGAGGTCTGGAGGGATTTATAATAAAAAGCATAAAGCAGGCATAGAGCTTGTTAACGCTGTACTTTGATTACATTGCATTGTAAGGTCGATTTCATAGTTACTATTCTTCGTTCTTGTCCTTGTACATTTCTACCCAAAATAAAAAGAACAAAAAATGGCTATGCATCAAAGCAACGGGCTCCAGATATTCCTTCCAGCCTTGTTATCTGGCGAGAACTTCTCCGAGAGTACTGTGAATTTAGACAAGAAGTCATCCATCCCGACGTATGCTCCGCACATTCGTCGCTTGCCCGTGAACGCAGAACGCCCGTGCAGGACTCTGTGATTGTCGACAACAACTGCAGTCCCCGGTTGCAGTTGCACCCAATATTCTACATCCTTGTCCTTCAAGTGTTTGTCCCACAACCTCAAGGCATCGTACCTCACCATGAATCACATCATGAGACTTCAGTGATCGATAAAAAAAGTGCTTGCGTACCATTTCTCTAGTTCCGCACTTTTTAGATCTTTCATGACACTTCTGTCATCGTTATTGTAACGAATTTGTACGACGTCTTTGCTTCGAGATCCGTGCCCGAGATTGATTATTGGGTTTCCAGGAGCCGACGAGTAAAATGCGCCGGGCTCTCCTGCTGCGTGAGTAGGAACGCGAACCCTTGTGAGGATATCGAACGCTTCTGGATTAGAGGAGTGAAGAAGACTAGCGACGTGAAAACCGTCGACAAGGAGTGATTCTCCTCCATGACCATTTGTATGCGAAAGCAAATGGAAGAGTTGCAGGCCGCAAGGATCCGTCTAGACGGCCGAGTAAGTGGCAGTGGATGACTCATGAATTGATGCAATCACAAAGTATGTCGTATCAGTATGCGCTTGGAGTGCCAACGTCGTGTACGCTGTGTCACCTTTGGCGAGATCCGAAGTAAAGTCCCAGAATCCTCCATCTGTCATGATGGGGAATCAATTATCGCGGTCACGCAAAACAGATACATACATTGGGTATGTCTTATGTTGCCTATTTTCATGGTCAACTCCTCCGTCGCTTGAGGGGTTGCGTCTACTCCCTTTATGAAACAGAATCCGAAGTCAACCTGTAGGAGGATGTTTAGTTAAATTTTGCACAAGTAAGGATTTGGAAACTTGAGTACGATTTTCTCGAGCATATCAAATAGTCCCTTGTCATCTTCCATCACTGAGTCGTGAGTTACTGTCGGCGGGTGACTTTCAATGTCACGACCCCAAAGCTTGACGTTCCTAAAAAGCATTTCAAATTGTCATCGTTTTAAATTGCTGAAGCGCGTACGAAGAGATTCTGCCGTATGCCGTAACGGAAGATCGAGCTTCCGGAAACAGGGGGTCATAGGAATTGGACTTAAGCCATTCCCAATCGTAGAAAGACTTGTGTGAAGGCAAGTCCCCTTTATAAGCATAGACGATCAGTCCCCTTTCTTATGCAAGGAGGTTATTAATCACAAATAACTTCTAGCCCGCGGCTGGTTCCGCTAACGCTTGCGGGTGCGATATCGGGTGGTATCTTAGAGATAGGCGGTAAGAGTGCAGCCAAAATGAATAATGGACTACCCACCTCGAATGTATTCACTAGTCTTTGCTTGGTGACGCTGTGAAAGCATTTTGGGCAGCGGCAATGATCTCTCAGCCAGAAATTATGACTAGGAAGATAAGTGAATCAGAAAATCGCCACACACATTACTGACAGATGTACGAACAATTTCGAAGCGCTCGAAGAGTCCCAATTTATTTGAATCTTCGTGCCCGTATGCTGTACAGAAGGGATAGCCCAACTATGCGAAGATGATGAAGAGTGGAATCTTCTTGACTGAAAACAAGAAATGTTCTGTCTCGGACTGAGTGCCGTTAACGTTGCAGAGAAGGTCGTAAAGCTCAAGATTGAAATCGTCTTTTGCTAGCGAATAAGTGTCAGAGTTTAACAGAATTTGCGAATTAAATCATGCCTTGCTGTGATTGAGGCCTGTTAATCGAACTTGAGGACCACTCCGAGGGCGTCTCTGCGCGATCTGTGATACTCGGACTGTTGCAGACATGGTGGTTACGCTCAGAAATGCTTGATCACAGCCACGATAAAAACACCGGTGCCCGGATTCAAAACTCCCAGAGCCCGCTTTTCAACGGAAGCTTCGTATTTGTCCGGATTGTCCGGATTGAATTCCAGTATTCATCTCCTGTAATGCAAAATTAATTGTACAATTTATGTTTGAACTTCCGATTAATAGCTATAAGCATGACGATAGTTTCTCTACATGTGCGTCTCTCCGCTTCAGGATCTCGGAATGACCGATAGATGTTCTCAAATCATCTTCAATCTTCGATAGGGGAGGTTAGTTTAAGGACGCATTGTTAGACTGATAACTCACCTGCAGTAACTTGTCTGCCTGCCATTGTCGAGTCGGCAAACTCTCTAAAGCAATGTACACCGATGAAACTGAGGTACAATCCAGTAGCTCGGCTTCACTTGACTGCAAGATAGCCAGCGCGACCCGGAATAATACATCCAGGCCATCCACGAAGAATACGTCCCACACTCTAAAAAGGGTCTACAAGAAGCCATCAGCGAAAGAATCACGACTAAACCGCATATTATACCCACTTCCACAGGAAGACAGTCAGTGAACAGCGAAAGGAACCAAGAGAAACAGATGGCTGGTAGATCAACGCCAAGTTCCACTAGATGTGCATGCAGTCGAGGCAAGGACTCTTCTACATAGTCCATCAATACCATCGGACATGCTCGGCTGACGAGGAGGGAGGTCGAAAAGAAGTCCCTTGGAAGCAGCTGCTCAATGATAGCACACAACACCCAGAATGCCTCTTCGTCATTGCCGTATACGAGAAGTAGCGTGGATGTCACGAGATTCATGCCTTGACAATAACCGACGTGAGGATTTCGCCTGTCAAATGGATTGATAAAAATGCCATGACTAGTATCGTCAAGAAACCCACCGACTATACGCAGTCAGAACCCGCCTTAACTTATCTACGCCCGGGCCATCTCCACCAAAAAATATGTTCAAAGGCATAGTCCTCCCAACATCTTTTTCGATCTCGCGAAGGACACTATCATTCTCTTCGCTGGGTGAATTAAGAAGGTCCTTATACACGCCAGGTTCCATCATGTCCAGCGCGCCGCTACACTCGAGCCACACCTTGCCTCGGTAATCCAGAGGAACACCATCGTGAATCAGGCGAGAAAATTCCCTCTTTTCTTCACGACTCAGAGAATGACCCATCTGACTGAACCCGATCATCCCTTCGCTATGAAGCAACTCCTCTTCCTCGACAGAAGTCCCTAACCCAAGGATGGCTGCAGCACCACCGCCTTGCGAGTTTCCCGTCGTGGCTTGCTGATTCCTGGATTTGATTTTGCTCCGCTGCTTAAGGAAGGCATCCCAAACTTTCTTCCGCGAGCCTTGTTGTTGATTGTGGATTTCAGATAGGCTATGCAGCATACGGCGAATAGACTTCTCGCATGTATGTCGGGGAGAGTCGTTCTCGACCGACAGAACGGCGGCGAGGGACTTGATGGAGGGCGCAACGACGCTGCTTATCGTCGGTGACCTCTTCCGTGAGGCGATAGTGGACGGCCTACGTTGCAGTGAAGGCGGGGACGAGCCGTCAGGTACAATCGGTGAAAGGGGTGTGCTGACAGAGGCGTCATTAGTATTGGTACCTGATGGTCTTTCGACCTTCGACCAATCTTTCTCGACTTCGCACTCGCAGTCACCCGAAACGACATCAAACGACTTATCGCCGACTTCTTCGTCGTCTGACCACTCGGCCTCCTCGTCGCGGTCGGCGATCCTGACACCAGTTAGGCACGCGGGGGCAGCATTCTGGCAGTCGATCGCTCTACCCAGCAGTAAAGAGTCGTACTTCGAAACGTCGTAGATGAACCCATATCGATCTGCCAGCGGTTCGGGGCCAACATCTCTCTGAATAACTGAGTGACGAGCCGCTGTGGTTGAGATATGCATGATCGGTTTGAAATCCTTGGCCGTCAAAGAAACGTAACGTCTAGCGAGATACTGTGTAGGGGGTTTCGCGTCATCCGGAATGATGGAATCAAGAGGAACAGAGCGAGGTTTCTGGCCATTTGTGCCTTGCTCAGCCCGAGAAGCTTCAGAAGCTTGAGGAGACTGCGATTCTAATGCCTTTTTGGAAGGAACGATTCCTGCCACGGCATTGGATATTCGGCGCTGTTGCTGAGCTATGAAGGGCGCAAAAAGGGTGCCCGAAAAATATGGCGCCGAACTTGAAGATCGGTAAGTCCGGTGCTTCGTAGGTGTTGCGAGCGTTTTGTTCAGCGTGGCCTTAGCATCAGTGGATCCAGGTGGTGTTATCACTGCCTTTACAGCAGCGCGGCTAGACTCCTCAGCGGATTCACTTCGTTGCTGTCTCTTCTCCTTGGATTTCTCTCGTGAGCTGAGATTGGCATCTCGAGCATTTCGAATCAAGTCCATAGATAAGTTGGTAATAAGCTCGCCTGCGTCACGACATTGTTCGGCAAGAATACTCGTGTGACTATCGGTCATGACGCGAGTTGCATTGACGATTGCCTGTAAAGAAGAGCCCTGTGGAGGCGGCCACTCCTCCGAAGATAAAGTAGACTCCCGAACGGTTTCGCCAACGTCGACTTCTTCAAAGCTCATAGTGGTTGTGAGTTGTGGGGGAATAGGTCCGGAAGGAAGTTGCATGGCATTGTGGGTAGGAGATGAAACTTTAGATGGGACCTCTTCCTGAACGAGTTCCTCTGGAGGGCTGAATACATCGTCTCCCACTTCAGCGAGACTCCGAGAGACAGATTTCTTCGAAGAAGAGGATATTGTCGGGTTCATAATGGAGAATCCTAGAGATCCAAAAACGCTTCTGGATACTTTGCGACGAGTGGATTTTTCTGGTTTGACAGTAGACGTCGGGTCGTCCTCCGAAAGTCCAAGACGCAAGCTGCTAGATCCAGGAGTCCGAGGTTCCAGGGGTGGAAGACCGTTGCTGGGAGTGGAGGAAATAATCAAAGGTGGCCGTTCTTTCTTCGGCTTGTCTTTAATCCACCAAGTGCTCATCCATTTCCCCATGCCTTTGCCGTCATGGTGAATGCTGTCACTCCTCGTACTGGAAATACTACTTGGCAAGCTTCTCGACATCATCGACTCCGTTATTGAATTTCGATCATCTTTCAGAATTGGAATACCCTCAGGAGAGGTACGAGTAGGAGGGTCATCCGAGTCGTCAATGGTGTCCTTGCCATTGAGCACGAGCTGTACGCCGGTTACACCAACTGGTGAAGTGACCTCCTCCGCAAGTGCCTCGTCCAAGGATTGGACGAGTGACTACACGATGAACGCGAAACAGTTTAGATCTGCGAAAAGGCGTAAAGTAATGAGACGTACACCAGGTTGTCCTCCGTTAACCCCATTATTGTCCAACTCGTCATCGAGGACGTCCAGAACGTGTTGACCAACGTGGGTATCGAACTCGTCCGCGTTATGAATTATACCCTCAATCGTTGCCTTCTTGGATCGAAACCTTTGCACGAGCTCCTCTCGCTCTCGCTGGCTCTGGTGCAAACCGGACGAAAGGGCACGAAGAGCAGCAAAATATGGCTTCAATGGTGTCTCAGAGGGTGCTCTCAGAGAGCTGTACCTCGAGATGGTTCGCTGTATCTGTTCGTCTGACAGCTCATGCCACTTGGTCTGGAGAACCTGGCTATTCGTGACCGGCCCAAAATCATTTCTTTCTTTGTCTGATGATGTCCGAGTCGTTCGAGTCGAAGGGAGCGTCTTGTGCGTAACGCTTGGTGACGACGGAGCTTGTGAGCGGTCCCAAAGCGAGTGCAGAGAGCTCTCGACTGATATACCCCTCCCAACATCTGTCACCGATATCGTGCTCCTTCCAGAGCTCTTCTCTCTCCCCGCTTGCGATTTAAGAGTGAAATAGGATGTCCCGGGTCGCGTTTCGATGTTGTCGACAGCATGCCTCGCCCTTCCACGTCCGAAGGTGATCTGGTCCGGAGACAGAGGGTGACTGCTCGACGAGTCTGTTTCTCCAGCATTTGGCGATGGATTCATAACAGCTTCACGTCCACATTCTATGCAAAGAATTCGGAGGTGCAACCGCGTCGCAACGTGAACGTCGTCAGTGACCGCAAGAACACGCGGAAACCACGAGCATGGCCCTGCGAAATGCGGAACTAAATGACCTTCGCCACAACTTGACATTGAACCATTTCGTCCCCATTCCTCATTCTTCCTTGTTTTTCGTCGGATGGGGTGGTTCGACTGGATTTCGAGCAAGAAGACGGAGGAGCCTGATCTGACGACGAGAAAGGATCGACAGAAGTGTTGGGAAAGCAGAGATGCGTACTTCGCATGCCTCGACGCGAAAGGCGTGATAAAACCTGGTGACGAAGGGACGGGTTGTTCAGCAGAACAGGGAAAATACGAGCAGAACTGTGCGAAGAGCTGGGTGCGTTGTTATGCATTTCATTAGTCAAACAATCACTGAGTGAAGGGAATTCCAAGATCGATTATTTCAACCAAAGGAGGGTTCTCGCTGAACAGCAGAAAGAATCCCTTGCCATGGCCAAAACTCAGGAAGAAGAAGCCAAGCGCAGACGAAAGTCATAGCCGTAGCCTTCCAAAGCGTCTTTCTGCTCGTTAAGTACGTTGTAACCATCCACTATGTCTATTGCAATCATAATGTCATTTCTACATGGATGTGCACAGCTCCCCACTCAAGGGCATGCAAATGCGACTCAGATTCGCGCAGTATACGAAGATTTGAAGGCTCGACGTACGAACGATCTGGGGAGGAGAAACTCGACACCCGAGAGCACTTTAGATTCCTTCACTGAGTTACCTTTGGTGTGAGGGCCTTTGGATCTTGTGACGTAGCCTCTGAAAACCAGGGATATCATCAGATTTTCAATACAGAAAAGCTGTTCAATGGACTGTGCGACGAAACTGATGCTTCATATGCTTTTCTGAATCGACACGAAAATTCAGGGCGACGACGAGCTTGACACAGATGCGGATGTGTTTTCTGAGGCGAGATACTCGGATACTTCGTAAGATATGGTCATGTGATGTTTTCCTGTGGTGAGTTTGATATTTTTGTACTCTATGATCCAGAATATTGAGATCTATCATATAGGAGTTCTCGCGAACTTGAAGAACTGTCTTGCGAGCACTTTGAACGTTCATTATCATTATCAATGAAAGATGATTGAGTAACCCGTGCCAAACGAATTGCTGTTGAGTAGAAGCGATGACCACCCGAAGTAGGCACGGTCTGTCGTCGTATTTCCAGTTTTCTTCTTGTATCAGAGGCTCGGAGTAGACGTATCAGCAGGGTGCTACCCGCCGATGAACAAAGGTACGCGGGGCATTTTCGCATTTACAATTGCTAAGTTGATGAATACTAATAGTGGTGTACATGTGCTACCTCGCAAGATAATGCCACAAAGAAACCTGTTCTGTGGGATTCAAAATCACTGCTCTGGTATTGTGATCCGTTGGTGAGAATCAGAGGAGAAAAGCAGAGCGTTCATTTGAATAATTCGGTCACATTCTTTGGCTGGACTCGCCAGAAGTGACATTTTTAGCACTCTTCGACGTGGACTCTCAGCTTTGATGGCGGAGTCAGTTCCTGATGGTATGTAGCATTATTGTACATATTCCTGCTAGCTAATTCAACATCTGTTAATGTACGAACGATCGCGAGCGGGGTGAAAATCTGCTGAACGATGATTGGGAAAAGTCGGGCGAAGGTCATCAACCCCGAATCTCCTCGAAAAGCGCCTACGTGTACTTGTACGTGCGTACCTTCCCTCCATATCTTATTTGTAATAATCAAATACATCATCCTCAGATATTCTCAACGGCAACTCGCTCATCAACCCGGCTCACATGGCGATAGGAACAGAGAAAAAACTTGGTCGCTCTCCGCCATGGACGGAGTCGGCTACGTTGGAAACTCTCATTCAAGGCCTCAATTGACCTCAAGATATCTATAAAACGTCGTTGATCAAGTATCGACACTCCAAGGACAGCGTCTATTCAGACTGAAATCCAGACCACGTCCTCTGCAACCATGAAGGCCTTTTACCTTGCCACCTTAGTCGCTCTATTGGCAACTTCATTCGCGAAAAATGACTGGACACAGGCGTGCCTTAATGGCGCTTGCAGCTATGATGTCGAAGAGGACCCAACAAGCATGGGTGGAAGCATCGAAATAGTGCGTTTGTTCTATCACTCGAACGAAAAGTGAGCTCATCCACAATTAGTCGGGCTCTCCTTCCGCAATATCGGACATCACTTCAGCTGCAGGATGGAGCATCGCCAACTGTACTGATACCACGAATAGTCAGACAATCCAAATCGTCTGTACGAACGAGAGTAAAGGTTGCGGCCATATCTTTCAAGATGGAGCGCAAGATACTATTGTCCGCCTTCCTGAAAATGTAAGTGTGATAATGATAAGTCATGTTATTTAGGTCTCGAAATTACAATTTTGAACTCCCATAGTGCGGGAGTGGACCATTCGTCAGAGTCGTAAATCACTGGGTCCCCGATGATCAAAGCGTGCCAACAAGTTTGGTCACCAAACGCGCAGCTTCTTCCAATTCGATGTCTCAAGTCCACATATTAGAGATTGACGGCAACTTTGATCAGACCTCCGGAATGTCAGTAATTAGTTCATTCTTTCATACATTTCAGATAATGAATTACTCCTCAACAGCCATGGAAATGTAACATTCGAACTACATGCTCAAGGAAACCTGCGCCCCGACGCGAAGCATCAGAAACGACAGAACGGCTCTGGGTTCACAAGCACACCCTTTTCGGTCTCGAATGTAGACACTCTCATCTTCGACGACAATATGCTCTGCCCCAGCGCGAATGGCCAAACGAATTTCATATTTCGGGGAGACCTATTCCTGCAGAACGTAACCTTTCAAACGAATATCAGCATAATATCGAGGGGCACACTGAGCCCGCCTTCTATCTCATCGCTTTCGTTTAGCGCTCGTAAGTGTTCCGAGAATGTAAGCACTGCTCGTCAGAGTTTTAAATTCCTCCAAAAGCTACGGACGCAGTCATCAGCGGATTCGTACAACCAAGTTTGTCCCTTCAGGTATGTGCGGACCCGTATTTCCTTTATGCTGTTTTTCAATCACCCGCACTACTTACAGGGCACGATAAACGTCATTGACAAACAAATAATGGGTATGGCGTTTCCTTCCTTCACGATCGCCGAGTAAGCGCCAATTTCGTTGTGTGTAACGTCACCATCCCATGCTGATCGCCTCCTTCAACTTACAGCGTCGTCTCGGTGCAACCGTCCTTCAGCATCATCGCAAATGCTGTAGGGACAGTACAGCGTTTCGCGAACTGCGTACCAAATATGGGTTTTAACTACGAGATCAATGATCTCCAATTCGCCTATCCGTCTAACAACCCAGTTGCGAGTGTCGAAATCACGACTCCGCCCTCTCGTAAGTCCATCGTCCATGATGAACAATGAAATCTCACCAGACCTTTGATCCTTAAAAATGCAGAATTTGTCGCGGTAGCTTTACCAAGTGAAAACGCAAATGCCCAGATCACGATGAACTCCACATTCAAGGTTCGTCCGTACAATATTCGATTACTCGTAAATTCACTTGGAAGAAATGGATACTCAGTTCCTGACTCACGTCAGCGCGTTCGGACAATCGGTCGACCTTTCAGTGTCCTACAACATCACCGATAATATGGGAACCGTCACAACTCCGGGCACCGGGAACGACGAAGTCGTATGTTTCGACCTCGCCAACCAATTTCAGTTGGTTGTCGCGAACAGCGGACCGCTCTTCCAAGCCTTCAGTGGGCCCGGCGCTCAAACAATTTTCGAGGAGGCGAATACAATCTTATCGGTGCGTGGCTCCTGCAAAACCTGGCTATACGCGCCTCAATCCTGATACCCAGTAGACTTGTCAGACCGTTCCGTTGGGACCCTCGCCCCCCACACGCCGCATGGCTTCGCCCTTGGATAAGATAAAGCGGGACATCTTCAGTTGTCCCCCTGTGGCCGCTGTTGCGCAACAAGTCGTGCAGATCATCGGAAGCTTCCCTCCCTGAGGATTCCGTATCACGAATGTAAAGTACGACGTTGAAATTACGTCTCGCGAGTTGATCAAGGCAACGTTCGTCATTCGAAACTCGAATGTGTGACATGCATGCAGTGGTGCGACTGATTGAGAATATACCCATCACTCCGCAGGTTGTCGTTGATGACCTTCAGGACCAACCTCGGAGGAACAGACAATCCGTTCTTATCTGAAGATTGAATACGGATTACTCCCCAGCCTTCACCACCAGACCCATTTACTCCACTTTTGCAACCAGCAAAATTTGACAGCCCAGTACAGAAGTTCGTCAACCGTTCCTCCAGCAATTATTTAATGGATATGGGGATTTGATAACGGTTCTCCCCGAAGCTCCTGCAGGGTGTGCGAGACAGGCGGAGAGCATTCGACGATGCACGTTCGTGTCGGTCTGGGGTGCTCCCGATCATCGTCCGAAGTGCTCGCCCCCAAATTATGGAGTCGGGCAGTCCTACGTCGGTAAATTTGTAGCCGAAAGCGGGTCATAAGGTACAACTCTCTCGTATGCCCTATGTTCGTAACATTCACAAAGGGGCAGCTCAGTACTAGTGCTGGTCGACCTTGCACCTTTCAGACCAAATTCGTGCTTTTCGCAAACCCACTCGTTTTAACAAAAGCTAGAGAAAGAAGCTCGAAGTGAGCTACCTGCTCTTTCTTCCGCGATGCTTTTCTCGAGAAGACCTATTTCTCGACAAGGCAGCAAGATTCGCCCAAAAACGAACATTAACCTTGGCCTAAAGGTTTCCCATCAAGAGAAGCCATCGAAGAAAACATTTCGACTTCGCTGATGCCGTTTTTTTAATTTAGCTCGCCATTCGAAGTCCCGACGTCGAAGTTGTGAACAGTTCTGAGGAGGATGTACCGACAGCGACACTCAACACTTCGAGCGTCGCGGCACCTGGGAAGCAACGCGACACTTGCGTCAGCCACTCATTACACCGCACAATTAGAGATAACAGTGATACTGTACCTTTTTTGTAACGTACTATGTCAAATCTGAATACTATCCGTAGTTGTGTAAAAGAGTGAAAAACATTTTTGGTAGATTCTGACCCTCACTAACCTTACACCCTAACCCAAACACTTACCCGAACCCTAACACTTACCCTAACCCTAACGCTTACCCGAACCCTAACGCTTACCCGAACCCTAAGCTAGGCCGAGTTAGGGCCCTGATCGGGCCCTAACTCGGCCTCGCATTTGTACGAATACCGAGTAGTGATTTTCTAATCAATTAATAGCAAAATCTACAATAAACATGTACACTATTTAGGCAAGTCCCATTCAATATTCGTCCCCGCAAGTGTCGCTCCAGCCGCAAGTGTCGCGAACCTAACGAAGTGTTGAGTGTCGCGATCGGTCGTTCCTCGTTCTGAGAATCGAGTTTGAAAAGCGGCCGCGCCGTCGCGAACTTCAGGAACGCTTTCGAATTCCGTCCAAAATCAAATGCTTCGGCCGAGCGGTTTTCTCGTAAAATAGAGTTTGATCTGGCATCGCCACAGCCTCCCGACGGGCGCTCGAGGCACAGAGGACCTACAAGCGCCTATAGGATTACACAGATCGTCGCGGCGTTCCTGACAATAAGTATTTCAACAAGCAAAACAATCTCAACAGAGATTATGACTGTCTTTCTAGCAGTGGTAATTATCTTACCATAAGGTGCGGAGCTCTCCTCACCGCAACAAGTCATTCCAAACGCCAGTGTTTGATTACGAGAAAATCAAATAGTAAACGCTCTCCCACCAACCCTTGCACGTTCGTTCATCGACTCGGGATGATCTCAGTTCCAGATCCGAGCCCTCGGTCGCCCTTATCATGCGCATGGCATCAAATGCATACCTGTAATCCACTGCGCTACTGCGCTCCACGATAGACAAGGGGGAGAAAAAAGGGGGGCTACGGAGTTTCGCGGACTTCGGGCTCCTTATCGGAGTTGTCTAGCGCACTTGGCGTTGACGCGTTTGACGTCGAGGTCGAAGATTCAATGGGACTTGGCGACTCTTATCACCGTCTTGAGGACCCCCGGCATATCACCCAACTGCCTGATCCGATCCGGACAAAATTTCGAGAAATTTCGCCGATGCCTGATCCTAAACGGACAAAATGGACCCCGGTTTGGACCTATGCCTGATCCAAATTCCGGACAAGCCGACGCAAAATTTGGAGGCCAGATCCAATCCGGACAAACTGACGGTCGGCTCGCGGCGGGGCCCGGGCTGTTCCGCTCACCCGTGCCTTGTAAGGGTTGAATCCACGGCTCAATCACCGGCATTTAGCCCCAGCTATAGTAAAAAAAATCTCCCACCTCCGACTGAGAACCGAGCAGCACCCCGCTCGTGCTTTTCCGTCTGCTAGAAGTATGGATCGCACGGCTGAAAATACCGGTAAATGCCTCCGAATTTTCCATTCGGGCAGGTAGCAAGCGTTAAAGTCTCTCTAAGAGAGGCCGGTAGCGCTGAGGACCGTTCAAGCACGGTTTTGGTGGCCTAAAATTTTTTTTACGATTTTGGCGCGATTTTTGGGAAATTTCGGCCTTTCCCGAGGCCTGATCCCGAAAACGGACAAAATGGGCACCCAAGGCCCGAGGGGTGATCCAAAACGGACAAAAATCGCGCCGCAGGCGAAATTTCTTCCGGACAAACGACCCGGTCTCAGGATCAGGCATCTGGGTGATATGCCGGGGGTCCTCCGTCTTGACGTTAAAGCTTCGAAGGTAAAGCGGTAAATCGAAAAAGAACCAGATTTGCATTAGATACTCAGTCCCTCGACGAGGACGAGGGAAATGTTACATGAGAAGTCAGTCTACAAAACACAAGAAGGGCTACATTCATCCACCATGGATACAACACAAGGTACATTAGCGAGGAAAAGGAGATAGAAAATGAAAGAACATGCGAGGCGTCGTTAACGAATTGAAAATGCAACTTTTAAATAACCCACTCAAAGAACCGCCAAAAGAAATCAACAACACACGAAGACACGAAGGCATAAAGATGAAAGTACTTTACGCCCTTGATGTGGAGTTGTTGACGACAAGACCGTCCTGAACTTCCACTCGGGCTGCGACACCCTCGATGAAGCCCTCCTGGTTCTCGTTCGACAGGTCCTCAAGCGTGCGGCCCATCGTCTCAGGGATCAGCAGCGTCGAGAACACACCCGTAAGCATGAAGAACGCGAAGATCTCGAGAATGTGCTGCACGAAGTGGTTCGTTCCGCCAATATCCTTGAGACGCGCAAATCCGACCTGCGCAACAATCGCGCCGAGCTTGCCAGACGCCGCCGAAATACCGTGCGCCGTTGAGCGATAGCGGGTCGGGAAGGCTTCTCCCGGGATGACGAAGGTCGTCGTGTTCGGGCCGAAGTTCTGGAAGAAGTCGGCGAGGCAGTAGAGGAAGACGAAGGCCTTGTTGGCGGAGGAGCTCGCAGTGAGCTTGTCGTAAGCGAAGCCCATGATGACGAAGAGGACGGTGAGAACCGCGAAGCCCATAAGTTGGATGGGCTTGCGGCCCCAGGAGTCGATGAGCAGGAACGACGCGTAGTAGCCTGGAATGAGACCTGCGGCAGACAAGATGATATTCCCAACGCAAATGTTCTTGAGGTTTTCGTACGCCTTCTGGCCACCGGTGAGGTTGCCCGTGGGAGATCCGAAACCAATAGCTTGGAGGATGATACTTGAGTTAAGACCGAGTCCGTAAAAAGCGATCTATGAGTGAAATAAAATCAGAGACATTGAAATATTGTTGCTCCAAGCGGGATTGAACTCACATCGAGCGCAAACCAAGACCAAGAAGTACCAATCAACACCTTGAGGTTCTCCCACTTCGAGAAGTAGTTGAAGAAATCGCGACGAGTAGCTTTCGGGGCCTGTGCACGCTGAACAACGGCATCGGGGTCGACGACGAATGTACCAGTGGTTAAGAAGTTGTCTACATCCTGAGACGCCTGCTGGACATTACGCTCGATATCCATAGTGAAACGGGGAGTCTCCGGGATCGTCAGACGGAAGTAGAGGGCCATGCACGCCGGAATGCAGCCGATACCAATGAGCAACCGCCACATGATATCGATATGGGCGAAGACATTAGGGTTGTCATTCTGGACCTTGGTCTTGAAGGCGGATACGATGATGAGGGCCACGATTGCGGCCGCTGTGGTAAGAAATTACGGTTAAAACATTAAATTAATTCATTTTCTCCTCATTTTCGAACTCACTGAAGTTACCCCAGCCTTGCGCCGAAAAAACTGCAGTCATCAATCTACCGCGTATCTTCGTCGAAGAGAACTCGGACGAGATGACAGCAGATAGCGGATAGTCACCACCGATTCCGATTCCCATCTAAGAGAGGGGAGGGGGGATTTAAACATATATTCAAGGGACAGAGAGTACTAGTATTCCTCCGCAGCCGCAGCCTTTGACTGGTCCGCGACTGACCGAAGGTGAAAGATAGACTTACAATGAATCTCCATACGATGATAACAGCGATGACATTGACGGCATGAGCCTCACCGGCGAGAGTCTGAGCGAAGCATCCGATGATGATAATCATCAGCTCAATGCCGTCTAGCAACGAGAGAAATTAGTCTAATCAGAGATAAGATATTACTTGGATACGCACACATGCGCTTGCGACCGACAATATCAGCGAGCCAACCGAAAAGCAATTGCCCGCAGAGGGTACCAACGGGGGTCGCAATTTTGACGCCGAGATCGAGATTAGACGCGAGAGAGCTGCCGTGGTGGGAAGAGTAGACATAGCCAAGCATCGTCGACGCGATGTTGATCTGCGAGAAATATATGAGTGCACTTGGCTCTTAAAATTTATAGTAAACGATATGCTTACCGCGAAGATGTCGTAGCTAAATGGGTTTGAAAAAAGTGAGACTACAGATATCAAATAAGAGGATTATAACGTACGCATCAGTGAAGAAGCCGACACTGGCGACCAAAGCGACCTTGACATGGAACCACCTGCAGACTATGAGTACACCAAAAACAATATTTTGAAACAAAATGGATACGTACGAGAAGCTCGCGTTATCGACCTCTGCGAGAGCAGCTCTTCGTCGCTGGTCGAGGGTGTAGGCGACGTTCTTTGGGTCAGAGCCGTGGCTCGACGTCTTCTCTACGTTGTATCCCTTGTCCATTGTGCGGGAGTTTTGAAGCAACTTCTACCGCGCTGGGATGAGGAGTGTAGGGACGGGGGGAGGGAAAGGGAATCGAAGAGCACCACTTCGTCCTCGCCGTGAGTGCGCCGGGCCTATATAGCGCTGGGAGAGAGGCGGCAGCGCTGTCTGGATTGGGCCGGCCATCAATCGAAGCGTTGGGACTGCGACAGCGTACCGTGTGCTCACGTTATTTCCAACATCCCAGTGCCTCGCACGTTTGTCGCCAACATCCAACCGGGAGACGCTACGGTGCCCTTTCCCACGGCCCATTTGCGCCCTCCCGCTCCCAATCCTCGAACGTTTTTCCTTTTTCCATGTGCTTTTTCGTCCTCTCGTAATGTTTTCTGTCTCCTTTCGTCGGAATTTTCGGGTCTCAAATCGTCTATCGTAAAAGGGTTTCTACTGTTTCAACCTCGGATCATCCTACTTTGGCTAAAAACGGACCTCTGCTTCGCTGGATACCACAACAGATGAATGAACCTCGTCAACTTCCCGTCTAGGCACAGAACTCGAGAACAAGAATACAACTCGCTTCGCCACGCTCTAATTATTTCGGCCAAAGGACACGGTGGACTGGCTCAACGTCGACAAGGACTAGTCTTATCTTTGGAGTTTGGACTCCATATGTTCAGCTTTTTCGTTTGCATCGGTTTTACTTCAATCCAGGCTCGGGATCACTGTTCAAATTGCGAGAAAGCACATGCTGAGGTACAGCTTTTCACTCCGCCGCAATCATGAAACAAACGTTATTACTTTCGCCCTCTAGCCTTCGAGATCTCCGATCCCTTCCGCCCTGATGACTTTCTTGACAGAAAAAGGGCGACGAACGACAGGGCTTTCCAAACAAACCTTTCAACTGAATCGACATCGAGGTGCGGGACTCTCTTTATTTTCTAGCGGGTCAAACGCGTAAGTGATAATCGATCCGTTCCCAGTAAAGAACCGAGTTGCTCAAAACAGGTATCTTGTCCGTTTACATAGCTGCCATCCCAAAACAACACATTTAGTTCCGACCCACTCTTCTCCTCCACGTGCCCGTACCTCGAGAGTTCACCTAGGCATTTGCGCTGTACCTCCCAGTCGCTGCGGTGCCTTCTTGCTTTTCGCCTACCACGAACGCGCCGTGCGGTACATCGACTACGATCTCTAAATGCAAATACTATGCCCACATGGAACGACGACGTTGCGATTGTTGGCCGGTGTAGCTGGCAATAGCGCGAGATGGATGGATAGACTTCAGTCAAAGGATCCATTCTCTCTGAGT
Organism: Schizopora paradoxa; assembly: GCA_001020605.1. Taxonomy (NCBI): domain Eukaryota; kingdom Fungi; phylum Basidiomycota; class Agaricomycetes; order Hymenochaetales; family Schizoporaceae; genus Schizopora; species Schizopora paradoxa. The sequence continues at coordinate 187,407 of KQ085907.1, forward strand.
AAGACCAGTTATTTCTAGCTTACATCTCTTGCGCCGCGCGAACCCTTCGTTTGTTTCACACATTCAAATTCGCTGGATTCCGGAGGTGCGCTGTACTCCTGTTCCGTATTTTTGTCTCATTAAGCTTCTAACGCGTGTTTTCGAAGGTGCGAGGCGGAAGCAATTTACCGATGTCTACTTATACGCTGTACCACAGCGAGTGGCATGAGAGGTGTGTTCGACGACAACGAACTTCGAAACCATTTCCGAATCTTCTCATATGCTTTCGCACCAGCTCGAGAGCTCCAGAATTTCGAAATGTACAGGTACCAATCTCGCCGAGTCGGAACGGGAACAAACGGACGGACGGGCATATGCTCCGCATCCACCAGCGCAGGAAAACATATGGATCCAAGCACCGCATCATCTCTGTGCTCTACCGGGTCCAGTGCTGACAGCAACTGATTCTATTACCTTGCGTTCTCAGACTGAGATATACGAAAGCGTCTTCCGCATCGACAGACGAACGTGCGTCTATTGATCTTCTATCCTTGTACGCTAAGTAACGCTTGACGCCAGTCGACACGTACTTATGAGGAAGTCGGTTCACTGACGACGTGACGACGCAGTGCTGATTCATTCACAGATTCTGTCGATTGGTTTCCGCGTATTTATACGATACAACCGCTCCTGGTCATCTGGCACAACCACGATGCACTGGGCATAATACGTTACTGCGGATTCTTCTCAAGGTGAGTATTCTGTGCGTCTTCGTTCTTGGGCGTCGTGATGCTGAGATGTAGGTTGTTTGATAGGGATGATACGCGGCTATTTAAGTACCAATGCAAGATCTCGTACGCTGGCGAGATTTTCTCTTTCGATTCAGTTTGATTCTCGAAAGGGGGGCGGCGCTAGCGCATATGGCGATCTTCAGCGCTTCAATACGCGTATAGACATACAAATATGCGAGCGGTGGACACGGCAACGGGGCACTGGCTGTCATTTTCGTACTGCACCGCGAATTTACGCCAGCCAGCCAGCAATCAAGTCGTTGGCACGGACATACACTCCCATATGCTACCTCCGCCTTCTTTCCCTCAAGATCTTTCTGCTGCGGTGGTGGTTGGGAGATGATCAAATCCGTACGTATATAATAAACCCAAAGCTTCTCCTCTACGTCCTCTCGAACACTGGCACCATGTGGAACGCCCAGTAACGGTGTGCTTGATTTTTCTCTGCCGTGATCCACATCTCTTTAGATGTAACCCGTTCTCTCGCAGACCATCTTTCACTTTTTTTCGAAGGTGAGCTTACCCTCCCTCTGCGAGCGATCTGATTGTTCTAGGGAAATCACGAAGAAAACGATGTTCGTTCTGGTATCCCCCCTGTATCACATATCTCCCCACAACATGCAATGATATGCTTGGGGGCTCAAAAAGTGAACGACTTTCCGAAATCTTTTACACATGACTCCATACAGGCTATCGAAAACCGATTGCTCCAGCTCGATTAAATCAAACGTTGACGCGTGCAAGAGATTTAACCATTCTTCTTCCGCATCCTTTGCCTTTCTCAAGTGCAGGCTTCCTGTTGCAGCGACGAAGAGATGGGCGGAGTCGGCTATATCAGTCTCTGGCGAAGGCTGTGGATCTTGTGGATCTCATTGCTGATACGAGGTGCGTGTATATGCGTCGAAGTGGGCTGAGGGCAGCAACGCCGAGTTCTGCAGATTATGTTCTGCACTGAAGGTCCCTGTCTGCGCCGCCTCAGGTTGCAGTCAACGCTTCTCCGAGGAATTGCAGTATCACTTCATAGCCTCATTTCGCCTTCAGGAATACTCTCGAACAAGACAGTTCTGCAAAACCATTCACCAGATCGATCGCCCCTCGTCTCTTTAAGGACGTTGGGACCTGTCGAGTTGTCTTTAATAGACGACCACATCAACGGCGGGCTGGTGCTACTGTGGGCGATTTCTTCTCCACGACCAGTAGCGTGCGCTCCGTGTTCGGGTTTAGCCTTTCGAGGCGGGATCGTCCCAGACGCATGTCGTGAAAGTTTGAGAAATTGGATTGCAACTTAATTTTACTAGTTTTATGGAGGATTTATCCTGTGCCATATTTGATCGAAGTGAGCGGTATAGAGATCCGCTTCTGAGATGCTGAAAATATCTCATAGAGTTCCCTCACATTCTGCTGTTTCTAAAAGAGACTCACAGAATACACTCCAAGCAGAAGAAACCTCATAATTATAATTTGCCATCTTACCTTGCTTGCGCGCCGCATCAATTTAACATGCTATCAAAAGTCCCAACTCTGACGGCGAGTTTCGACTTGTACCAATCGACTGTAGACCCAACGAAATTTCGACGAAACATTTACTAGACTACTTGCTACTAATCTCTCTCCTCTCATAGTATCTTAGAAGACTGCCAAGTACCCATGGCAGGTGAATAGTAGTTGAGTCACTTTGAAAGACCTCCTTTGACCCTTTACAGCTAGTTGCAAAACGCTAGGCCGCTTTTCAGAATCAACCAGGATTTTACTAGGCAAAAGATGTTGTTATTTCCTCAATTTTAGTTCGCTAAATTTCCCCACTCACGTTGCGTTACAGCGGCGAAGTTCCAAAGAAGGCATTCAAGAGTTCACCTGGGTGCCTCATAAGTGACCACCGCCCCCCTTTCGAAACCGAGAGCCATCTGAGCTTCCGTCGGAGAGAGATCCGGGTACGCGAATTCGATTGTCACTCTAAATCTCCCCTGTCTCCCGAACCAAAACACACATCGATGACGCGAAGCCATGCACGGCACTTCAGCCGGATCTGCAGTTGGAAATTTCCGGGCGCGAAAAAAGCAAACAGGAACATACGTTTTGATGGAAAACTGATTTATCTCGCCTGATGATTTTCTAAGTGATTTTGAAAAGCGGCCTAGCGTTTTGCAACTAGCTGTAATCGAACGACCAGGTCATTCCTTGGATGCGACCAACTTCGAGCTGGGCAAGCTGCATGAACGCTTGTGGGCTGAAAACAAGATCGCCCAAGCCGTCGCAATCGCCGCAGCGATCCGTGATCACCACTGTGACACTCTCGCTTGATGAAGAAAACATAGGGAAAATAGTAATACACGATTAAAAGATTGGAGGAACGCACCAGTAGCAGTCAAGGGTTGTCCGCAGATTGGGTTGATGCCAGGGCTCGGGTTCGCGTCACTACATGTAGCAGGACATCGTCAGGAATCAGCCGTTTTCAATCAGTGACGAGCTCTTAACCTGACTCGGGACTTCTCAACTCGTACGAAACACATAGATGATAGAAAGTATGCGTATGGGTACTATATATATATATATATATATTATATTCTCCTTTCGCTCTTCGAATTCATCATTTATATTTACGATTTGACCGAGTCTCAGGAAAGAGGGAAAGTGCCTTCGATATTTATCACCTCTAGCGATGTAGCTGCGACTGGAGGACAACTGAAAATGTCCCGCTTGAGGTTAGTATTAGGAAGGCCCGGGGTATTCGAGCGACGCGAGGGGGGCGAGGGTCCCAGCTCAACAACATCACAAATCTGCCAGGATGTTAAGAATGTTAGATGTTGTGTGTCATCATCCCTTACAACCCGAAAGCCCACATACCGACAATATGGGAATCTCATCTTCGAAAATCGTCTGCGCCCCGGGCGCTTCAAAGGCTTGGAAGAAGGGGCCGCTATTCGCGACTACCAACGAAAAGCGATTATCGAGATCAAAGCATACGACTTCCTCGCCTTCCACCGCTGGCGTTGAGTTCATACTCATGTTTTCGGCGACATTGTAAGATACTGAGAGATCAACTGTTTGGCCGAACGCGTTGACTTGGACTAGAAACTTTGTATATTCAATATCAAAAACTTGAATTAGTTCATGACGGTAAGATAATTCTTGATATGGGCGAACCTTGAAGGTAGTGTTCATTGTTATCTGAGCATTTGAATTTTCACTCGGTAAAGCCGGTACATTAAACTCTGCAATTTCAAGGATTTAATACGAATTGCATTCTTCATCAAGGATTGCTCGCTCACGTGAAACCGGCGTCGTCACTTCTACACTTGGAGCTGGTACTTCGAATGGGTACGTGAAGTTGAGATTGGTGATACTGTAAGCGAAGCCCACAAACGGGACGAAGTTTGTGATACCCTCTACGGTTCCCGCTGCGTTTGCGATGATACTGAATGAAGGCTGTACTGTCACGACACTGAGAAGGGTATATATTTATAATCATCAGTTTGGTATACCTCGGAACTCGTAGACTAACGAGTTTTCACTTACTCCGCAATCGAGAACGAAGCGAAAATCATGTCGAGAAATTGAAAATCAATGACACTTATTGTGCCCTACGATGGGTTTATCCGAGCAATTGGTTGCGGTTAGCAATATTCATCCATTTGATCACAGAAATGTGCGCACTTGAAGGGATAGGCTCGCTAATCCAGCCCCGTCGACGATTCCGTTCATAGCTTTCAAGAAAAAATGTCAGGAAAAAGGCAAGCAAAAAAATGAGACACCTACGAGCGCTAAACGAAAGCGATGAAATGGAAGGCGGAACCAGTGTACCACTGGATATTACGATGATTGTCGTTTCAAGCGTCACGTTCTGTATAAGCAGGCTTCCGAGAAAGATTTCATTTTGTTGACCACTTGCGACTGGACATGTCATCATGTCGTCAAAGATAATGACGTTCTCGTTCACCAAAGAGAAGGGCGCCACCGTTGACCCAGAACCATTCTGTCGCTTCTGCTGCTTCGGAGAAGGATGCAGGTTTCCTTGAGTGCGTAATTCGAATGATACATTGCCGTGACTGGCACAACGCATTTCAATTTATAAAGCACGATACTGACGAAGCACTTCACTCACATTCCAGATGCCTTGTCAAAGTTACCGTCGATTTCCAACATATGCACGTGAGGCATTGTGCTCGTCGAGCTTGTATGATTAGCTGCCAATGCCTTTGGTATGCTCTGATCATCTGGAATCCAGTGCTTCGCGACTCTGACGAACGGTCCGCTACCACACTTAGCGAATACGATTTGTGTCATTTTCAACGCTCATGAGTTATTTACAGTCTACTCACATTCTCAGGGAGGCGGATGATAGTATCCTGCGCCCCATTCTGGAAAATATGGCCGCATCCCTTGCTCTCGTCCGTGCAAACAATCTTTATCGTCTGACTATTCGTGCTGTCAGTGCAGTTGACGATACTCCATCCTGCGGCTGAGGTTATATCCGATATCGCGGACGGAGAACCTGACTGATTCTGGGTCAGTCTAATGAAATTTCGAATGGTAATTGAGATAACACACGATGTCGAATCTTCCCCCCATATTTGACTCGCCTTCCTCCACGTCATAGCTGCATGTACCATTGAGGCAAACCTTTGTCCAATCATTCTTCCCGAATGAAGTAGACGACAAAGCGACTAAAGCAATGAAGACGGTGATCCTCATTGTTGTTGACCGCGCGATCTGAACTTCGAGCCGAGGGGTAACGCGAGCCGTGAAGTACAGCAAACGCACCATAGCGTAGCATTATATAGATTTTCCTGGGACCAGTCAATGCGGCTGACTCCGTCGACGACGGAGCAAGAGCATGCTTTTTCTCTATTCCTATCGCAATGTGAGTTTAAGCGAAGAACCTCTGCGAAAAAGTGCTTACAATTTCAAATAAGATGCAGAAAGTAGGCATGCACGTACGACCGGGCGTTCTTCACTGATATTTTCCAGATCAACTGTCTGAGTCGCTCTCGTGACGAACACAACTCTCTAGCTCAGTATCGTCTGTACTTCGTGAATTATCAAGCCAGCGCACATGTATACGGGCATTGACAAAAAAAAATACCTTCAAGAAGTGACAAAAACTGACCCCGCCATCAACGCTGGGGTTCACGGCGAAGAGAGCTAAAACTGTCAGATTCTGGCGAGGTTGTTCAGAGATTGTGAGTAGAAAGATCCCAAACTTCAAGTGATCGAGCCCCGCCCCCCGTGTGGTTCCCACCGGCTGACCACGTTGCCAAAGCACTGATTTTGAGTCCAAAGGATTGGACTTCAAGGTAATTGTCTTGAGAGCATTCACAATGTTATCCGTCAGTATTGCAATCGATCGTAAATCGAGGTGCTTTACGTACCTCCCTTCTGTCGCGCACACTCTGACTCCATTTTTCAAGGCAAAAAATAATTCGATGATAGACCGCATCAACTTCGCTCTTGAGCCTTTTAGAATGAGAATCCCCGAAGAGGGCCGTGACGGAGACCAGATAGCCTAGACCCTAAGGAAGTCGCGCAACGGGCAACTCCACTTTCCGACAGTACTGAGAACAAAGCTCAGATGTGTGAATCCTCCTGGACGCGACACGGTCAATCTATAGAAATATTCGATTCCTGAGCCACTGAACCAAAGATTTCGATGTTCCAGAGTACACCGAACGAACAGTTGGACTGCAAACAATGGCGAGCCATACGTCAGTCAAGGGGTACATCGGAGGAATACATCTAAGTCAGAGAGGAAGTATCGTTGCACGCAACGTGTGAAGAATCCCAATTCGTGTCGAATTCAAAAATACTCGTACAAGTTTACTGAGAGTGGAGAATATGGATAAATATGGCGATAGGGTCCTCTGACCAAAGGTAAGAGGAGAATCCATCTCAGTAAGTGCGAATTCAGGTTGAAAAGCAACTCTTCTACTCACTTGAAGATTCACCGCTCGCGTACTGTGCGCTTGAAATAACTACTGCTAACAGCAGTTCCCTGAATCGTGTCGAACACTGTTTCCCCAATGCCGAGAAAACGGTCCGCAATCGAACGAATTGTCGGGTCTCCAATCAGGGTGGGGTCCGGACTGTACGATGGATTGACGAGAACGCGAAGACCGACGTATTTCGCAAGAAATGTGGTTAGATTAAGCAGAGAAGAAGGATGAGACAACGCACGCAAAACCACTCGAACGCTTCACACCCGCCAGAACCGTCGAAAGTAGTACGGCATCAACCGTATAATGGACTAATCTCCCAATCATGGCCATCCACTATAGTGGGAGAAACGGAAACGAAGATGTCGCAGGTGACCGTTGGTTTAGGAGACGAGGTGGTCGTGTGCGGCCACGGCGACGAATAACCGCCGCTTTGATGGAGAAAATTTGCTGATGACGATGCTACTGGATGTCTTCGATGCGTTCAAGTCGTTCACGGCGTACTCGCTGTATATAATGTGGATGGCGGCAAACAGTGACGAGTGCAACGTCGAGCGTCGGCGGTTGACGTCGATCGGCAAGCACGCGTGGACGGGCATGGCTAACCCTAACTTGCCTTTTGTAGCCGACCACGTCCTTCGTCGTTACGCTCTTGCTTGCTCGATGCATCTTTAGCTCTTTCTCTCATGGCAGTCACGCTGATGCTATATAGAGCACTCTTTCCAGGCTCAATGCGATTCAGTTCCTTGAAAATTTTACTCAAAAGCGACCATTCTCCGCGAGCGCCGCCATACGAACTGCACCGAGAAGCTTTCCTGCTGCGAAATAGAATACGGTTCCGTGGAGGACTAAAACACAAAAACAGTATGTACTATCAGGCCGTCTCGCAAGGCAAGCTCTTAGTGTAACCCACCAGGATAACGAAATATTACATATTGACAAGCATCTTGCGGTTGGCAGTGACCGACGGTGCCTTTTAAAGTTTTCAACATTACATCAAGAGAAGGGCACAATGCCACTGTCAATGCTGCCATACGACCGACCGCACGAGAACGCATTATCCGTTTCGGTCGAATGCGTTATCTTTCTGCACCGCGAATGAGAATCTCCCGGTCCCCGTCATGAGAGAACGGGTCGTCGATCCATTTATAAAAAAGAAAGAGTGTCCCTCGAGACGCGTCCGCGCACCCTATTTCCCTATCCCCCGCGTTCGCGCCTCCCTCTGCCATGGACCTTGAGCAAGAGCTCGCGCAGAATGTGGAGGATTTATGGATAGTACGGGTGAGCTATTACAAATTTCTACACGTTGAATTTGCTAATAGACTTCCGACGCGTCTAGTTTACTGCGGGTACGTGACAACCTCGACGCGCTGCAAATTGGTCAGGCTCTGACACGTTTCCCTAGTCGCCACACTAGCCGTCCTTGTAAGCACTCTGATAGCACTCTGGTATGATATTCGATCATCGTGCTGAGCGATCCGCTAGGTTTACGAGTATATCATAACGGTGGACGATGAGGTACACATATAAGCTCGTCGTGTTTCTCGAAGGTTTCTTAAATTACCTCAGATCAAACATATGTGGTCACCGAAACTGACCTTGGGGCGAGTTCTGTATTTTATGAATCGCTACCTTCCCTTTATCAGTACCGTCATAAATGTCAACAGTAAGGAGTCCAGTCATTACGAATTTCTATGCGCTAAATTTACTTGTCAGTATTCGTCGTCAATACTACGCCCAGCGTGAGTCTTGACATCTTAAGACTGTTCTTTCTGAACTACTGACTTATCATACGTTGTAGTCCTGTAGACCGGAATATCTCGTCGCTGGCGGTACGTTCAAGTTTTCCGACGAAATCCATGAACTAATGTTTCGTGCTCACTTTTCAAAAACAGCGGTCGCCTTCATCGAGTTCCTCACTGCAGTCTGTGAGTGCCCAAAATAATTTGTCTCGCTGTCAACGGCTTTAATGCTACGTCAGTCGTACTATTCACAAGAGCGTACGCCGTTTGGGCCCAAAACAGAGCAATGCTCGCTATTTTAATAATATGCTACGCGGTATGGAGCTTCTTCTTTCGCATTGCGCGCTTCTCGTAATCTAAGTGACTCCAGTTTACTATCGGAGGCTCGGGCTATGTGACCTCGAGATATCTCATGGGAGCCAGCAGTGCGTAATTTCCCTCCAGCTCGACCGAAGTAATCTCTCACTTCCGGCGAAGCATTGAACATGAAACTCCTGCCAACCGGATGCATATATGTGTTCAACAACAGGATCGTTTGGATTGCTTTAGTCAATTTGATTGCATGCGAATCGGGTAAGTGTTGCTCTTCGTCTTATTCGAGTGGTACTCTCTGACTTTATGCTCTCCAGTGGCTCTATCCCTTTTGCTCATGAAAGCGGTGAGACACTGTGAGTTTCGGACCGGGATTTAACTGGCTTCACGGGCTCATTGATAATTTCTAGTCCGGTACACGAGCTCGAATCTCATGGTGGTAATGACACGGGATGGTATGTTTTGTATCTACTCGTCTTGGACAACGCCTTGAACTTGATGTGCCTCATAGGTATTGGATATTTTGTTTGCAACATTGGTACGTGCAACTCTATAAACCATTTACGAACAAAGTTGATTGATCGAACGCTCAAAAGCTATCACTATCACAAATTTAATCGTCCTCAAACGGGTATCGGTGAGCTTTTCTGCCTTACATCCGTGCCTTCTCTCGGATTGACATCGTTCATCTCTCGACGTCATTTAGCCCGTTCTGTGCAACTTCCTCCTCGTGTAAGTTCGATGACTGCGGAATTCTCTCCCCCTATTCATGCTCCTAACATTAATTCGGTTTCCAGCACACAAGGTGTTCTGCAGAACATTCTATGCAACCGTCTCCTGATCCACATTCGCACTGCGGGCGGTAACAACCAGGACGAGTCCCTCCAACCACAGTCCTTTCCTTACTCATCTGGCGACCGCATTGTCATCCACATGCAGACGCATTCCGTTCTTTCATGATTGGTGGGCCTTCGAAGCAATAATAGATTGTAAGACTAAATTTGTAAAAAGAAAGGACTATTGGCACGCTGTGGTATACGTGTAGAATAGTTATCGTTGTTTGCGGGGTAGATTTATGATCATGAGGAATGATACCCTTTCGATATGCGCCGTCAGGCGAGAAGTCGAGAATCTCTGTTCGTCGTTGGTTCGAATAAACTTCATACTCAGATCTTTAGTAGACAGATATGTAAGTACGTCGATTGTTGATGTAAGTATACATGTATGACATTACAACGAGATTCAGTGGGTGAATGGGTGATTACTTTATTATCCTCAATCACCTCTTTTATTTTCTTCAATTCCTACCTCCAGTCCTAACGACCTATTTCCTAGTACGTTGTTTTCATTTCACATCCCTTTGTTAGCGTTGCAATTCTGTCACTTACTTTTGGAGAGCAGGAGCCGTCGATCCAGCAGAGAACCCCTTGTCGCCAGCGTAAATGCACTTGTCTCCGAGTTCCTCCCTAGATACAAGAAGGTGGCTCGACGAAGAGACAAGGGAAGAGGAGAGAAAACGTACTCAATACGAAGGAGGGCATTATATTTTGCAACACGCTCCGAACGAGCAGGCGCGCCAGTTTTGATCTGACCGACGCCCAGGCCAACGACGACGTCTGCGATGACGGTGTTCTCGGTTTCGCCACTGCGGTGAGAGACCATGACCGACCAGCCAACCGACTGTGCGAGTTGGGCACTTTAAATTCAAAATTCGAAAAATAGGCCATAAATTTTGATTTCGTAGATGAAAATCCAAACTTACGCTTGAATCGATTCAGAGATAGTACCAATTTGGTTGATCTGAATTCCGAGAGGAGTCGTGTTCGTATTGTTTCATACGCATATAGACACTTTTCCTCAGCTTACCTTCAGTAATAAGCTGTTGGCGCATTTCTTCTCAATTGCGGTCTTGATTCGGAGGGGATTAGTGACGGTCAAGTCATCGGCGATGCACTGGATTTCGCAACTCTTGAAGAAGTGGGTCCAAGCTTCCCAGTCGTCTTGGTCAAACGGATCCTCGACGAAAATGATCGGGTACTTCTTGATGAGGCCCACATAGAGGTCGGAGAGTTCCTCGGCAGTCAGCCATTTCGACTTGTCGGAGTTAGGATTCTTGAAGTCGAGATCGTATTTACCGTCCCTGTAGAACTCGGACGACGCGGCGTCAAAACCAATCTTGATCTTGTCTTCATAACCTGCTTTCTTGATAGCTGCGACGACGAGGTCAAGTGCTTCCTCGGCGGTCTGGACATTGGGTGCAAAGCCTCCCTCGTCGCCAACATTGACAGCTTGGGAATGCTGTGGTGAGCGAGGTGCCAATAAATTTATTTTAGATGCCATACCGTCAATACCATACTTCTCGCTGATGACCTTCTTCAGGGTATGGTAAGTCTCGGTGGCGAATTTCATGGCTTCGGCAAAGTTTGAGGCGCCAACTGGAAGGATCATAAACTCCTGGAACGCAAGTTTATTGCCCGCATGCGCGCCGCCGTTTATGACATTGAACGAGGGACACGGCAGAACATATGGTGGCTTAACGCCAGCCAGCTCCGCCAAGTGTTGGTAAAGAGGGACACCTTTCTCTGCAGCGGCTGCCTGTGCTACAGCAGTGGAGACACCCAGAATTGCATTCGCACCGAGTTTGCCTTTGTTGGGTGTACCGTCGAGCTTCTTGAGGAAATTGTCCACATCGGCTTGTTGGGTGACAGTGAGGCCGGACTGGATGAGTGCAGGAGCAATGACTTCATTGACGTTGTGGACAGCCTTTGAGACGCCTGTGTAATATTTTACGGATTTAGATTCCTATATGTTATGTCTAGTGACGATATACCTTTTCCGCCATAATTCGCCTTGTCACCGTCGCGGAGTTCCACTGCTTCGTGAATGCCCGTCGAAGCACCTGAGGGGACAGCAGCACGGAATAAGCCTACACGAGAGGTTAGTTCCCCAAGCTTTATCGATCTTCCAGCAGAGCTCTGCAGAAGATAATTCAGTTATACCTTTTGCCGTGTAGAGGTCGACCTCGATGGTCGGGTTTCCTCGAGAGTCGAAGATCTACGCAATGCATCGTCAATATTTTAAACGGCTAACATTGTCCAGTAGAATCGACACACCTGGCGAGCGTGAATCTTTGTGACTGACATGGTGGTTAATGAGAAAGAGAGGGCACATGCACGACGAAGTGAGTGACCTTCATATAATGACGAAAGGCCGTTCAGCGTCGGCAGCGACCGGCACAAGGAAGGCGCGGGCCGGCTTTCCATTTCGGTGCTAGATCGACCGAAATTTTTTTCTGCAAGTCGAACTCGATTTCTGCTTCGAGTCACTTCTTTCCAACGACTTTGACGATGGCCTCCATGTTCTCCCGTTCTGCCTCTGCTGCTCGCAACGCTGCTCGTCGTGCTCCTCGCACGGCGACGACGAGTGTTGTTCGCCCGTCGGCGCGCTCGTACTCGCTGCTTGCCCGTGCTATTGCACCTTCAGCGAAGGCTGCGACCTCGATCCAGGTTGGTCACTGTAAACGTATGTTGGGGGGAAAGTGTAGCTAAAATATCCTCCGTTTCTTTCCGATATGAACCTGGAATGAAATAGGGAGCACGAGGAATCAAGACTCTCGACTTCGCTGGAACGAAGGAGGTCGTATACGAGAGGAGCGACTGGCCTCTGCCCAAGCTCCAGGAGTACTTCAAAAATGACACTCTTGCGATGATCGGTTACGGCTCGCAAGGTCATGGACAGGGCCTGAACGCTCGTGACAATGGCTTGAATGTCATTGTTGGTGTCCGCAAGGACGGCGAGAGCTGGAAGCAGGCGATGGAAGACGGTTGGGTGAGCCTTTTTTCCTCGTCTTCAGGTGTCCTTCGGAACCTAATTGGGCGAAATATCGTAGGTACCCGGAGAGACTCTTTTCTCGATTGAAGAGGCGATCGACCGCGGCACGATCATCATGAACCTCCTTTCCGATGCTGCACAATCGCAGACATGGTCTACCGTTGCACCTCTGATCACCAAAGACAAGACGCTCTACTTCTCGCACGGTTTCTCCGTTGTCTTCAAGGACTTGACGAACGTCATTCCCCCCAAGGACGTCGATGTCATCCTCGTCGCACCCAAGGGCTCCGGCCGTACCGTCCGCACGCTCTTCAAGGAGGGCCGTGGCATCAACTCTAGCGTCGCCGTTTTCCAGGACGTCACTGGCAAGGCCCTCGAGAAGGCTGTTGCCATTGGTGTAGGTATCGGGTCGGGATACATGTACGAGACAACCTTCGAGAAGGAAGTCTACTCCGACCTCTACGGCGAGCGTGGTGTGCTCATGGGCGGTATCCGTACGTGTCCAAATATGTATCTTGCGAATTCGTCTGATGTTTCTTCATAGAGGGTATGTTCCTCGCCCAGTACAAGGTCCTCCGCGCCAACGGCCACAGCCCGTCTGAGGCATTCAACGAGACTGTCGAAGAGGCAACTCAGTCCCTCTTCCCCCTCATCGGACAACATGGGTAAGGAGATATTCGCAGTTTTGTAAATGACGCGAAATTTTCTGACGTCTCACCGATTTAGCATGGACTACATGTACAACGCATGTTCGACGACTGCACGCCGCGGTGCTCTCGACTGGGCGCCCATCTTCGAGAAGGCCAATCTCCCGGTCTTCGAGAAGCTTTACGAGTCGGTGAAGAACGGAACCGAAACGAAGAACTCCCTTGAGTTCAACGGCCGTAAGACCTACCGTGAGGACCTCGCGAAGGAACTCAAGGAGATCGATGAGCAGGAGATCTGGAGAGCAGGTCAGTATCTCGACTCGTCGATAGAGAATGACCGTTCACTTTCTTTCTTTCACAGGCAAGACTGTCCGTTCTCTCCGCCCAGACTACAAGCAGTAGATAGCAAAAGTGTACTTCTTGGTGTCAGAGTATGGCCTCGTATGGTGGAAAACTTGTCGACTCCTTCGGATAGACACAAAAACCCTGTAGATCGAGTTGCTTTGCGGATCTCTTTACGAAAACGTCAGAAAAGATTTTGATTTGCGTTTCCGATCATGTTAGTGGCGGTGCGCGGAGTGTCTTTGCAATAATATTTCGAGTGGCCAAGTTCTTATTCCTTTACGTCGATCATCATCCACAAAATCGCCTATTAAACGATGTCAGACCTGTACCGCTCTGCGCTCATGGCTAAATTACCCAAGCTTCCTGATGAAGATGAAGAAGAAATGGATGAAGAGGAGGAGACTGGCGACCTGGCACCTCTCCCATCCATGCCTCCCCCCAGTTCGTGAGCACCGACTCCCCTATCGAAGTATGTCGACCTGTCACACTCTAAACAGATCTTCAGGTCCTTCTCGAAACAGAAAGGAAGAGTACAATCTCGCCGGGCTCCAAACCCAGAGTTCTCGCCCATATCGGCGGCGGGATTCTTCGAACAGGCTGTGGAGGTGATCGTGCCCGAATCCCAGCTCAAGTTTCGTGTGTTCTATACGCCCCCGAGTGCACCTGCTCCGGGAGGGACGATAATGGTGCTTCATCATGGTGCAGGATACTCTGGACTAAGTTTTGCGATGATGGCGAAGGAGATCACGGCGGAGACGGGAGGAGAGTGCGGTGTTCTAGCGTTGGATTGTCGGAGACACGGTGCGCGCTTGAAGCGAAACTACGATCCTCGGTTCGCTAACATATGACTTCTCGCCTGAAGGGAGGACGACTCCTCTAAATGAAACAGTATCTGACGAGGACTTATCAGTGGATGTTCTCGCTGAAGATGCATACAACCTTTTATGTACACTATTTCCCGATCCTTCGACGACTCCATCTCTTCTTGTGAGTTCACGAAACAAAACATCTTAGGCAGTGTACTAACTTACGCAGCTTGTAGGCCACAGCATGGGTGGATCTGTCCTGGTGCGAACATGCCCTATGCTTCTGACCAAGAAGTATCGTGTAACCGGCGTCGCTGTTCTCGATGTTGTGGAGGGCGAGTTGTTGAGCAATAGCCCTGAAAATTCAAACCTGACATAATGCCTCGTATTAGGATCCGCCATGGAGGCTCTCCCACATATGCATCATCTTCTCAATAGCCGACCCGATGGCTTCAACAATCTCGAGGACGCTATCGAATGGCAGTATGTGTGATCGGATTTTCTGGCGTACGATGAGATGACATATTTTTAAGCGTTACAAATCATACAATTCGCAATCCCACATCAGCCCGAATTTCGGTGCCGTCGCTCTTTGTCCCATCATCTCCAGATAGCTCGCAAAGATTCGTTTGGAGAACTCCTTTGCGATCAACGGCGCCCTACTGGGAGAGTGAGTGACCGGGCTTTAAATAAATTAACGTCGCTCGAGGAGCTGAACTATGTTGCAGGCTGGTTCCTCGGTTTATCAAAAAGTTTCCTGGAGGTTCGTACAGCCAGGTTATTGGTGTTGGCGGGCACAGATAGGTTGGATAAAGACCTGATGTTGGGACAAATGATGGGCAAGTTTCAACTAGTGGTCATCCCCGGGACGGGCCACATGATACAAGAGGTAGGAGATCTGGCCTTCGCATCGCTGTAGCAACTGCTCATTGTTTTCGTTCTCAAGGACGATCCATCGAAGCTGGCGGAGATTCTAATCGAGTTTTGGAGACGCAATGAACGTGTCATTCCAGGCGTCAAGAAAGTCGGCGAATTATAGTAACATTGGGAAAATGTGACGATATATACAGATGACACCGTAAATTGCGAATTGTAACGTAGAAACTTCAAGACATCTTGCGTAAATCAAGCAGACACGCCCAAAGGCGGGTTCGGGTTTTGGGATTCGCCGTCACCGCCATCCTTAATACGAATCGACAATCCGGCGAATTTATTGCGCAATGCCAGGTACCGTTTTCTCTGAGTCGGCGACACGCTTGGACTGAGCTTCGTAATCGCCAGTCGGAAGTCGTCTGGAGTGACGATAACGTCCAAGTCCGCTTGCACCTCTTGGTTTGCGCCCAATAAGTTGAAGGCTCCCAAGACGCGTTTGAGAGCGATCACACCGGCCTCGCGCACCAGGGCTGAGAGGTCCGCTCCGCTGTATCCCTCACACCCTTCACGCACGAGATTCTGCAACACCAGCTCGTTCGCTGAGTCTCCCAAAGGCAGTTTTCGTGTCAGAGTTGCGATAATTTCGACACGCTCTTCGGGGGTTGGGAGGTCGACATAGAGAAGCTTGTCAAGACGGCCTGGCCGACACATTGCAGGATCTATCATATCTGGCCGGTTCGTCGCAGCAATGACATACACATCTCGGCGCTCGTCCAGGCCATCGAGCTCCGTCAAAAGTGTGTTCACGAGCCGGGCAGAAGACTCGGACTAATTAGCACGCAAAAAGATAAAACACATCAGAAATCTTCCGTCAGTGACGGATTTTACTAGAATAAACCGACTTACAAGGCTGTCGTCGCGTCTTGGAACCAGAGCATCCAACTCGTCAAAGAAAATGACACAAGGCGAGGAAGCTCGAGCTCGCGCGAAGACCTGGCGCACCGCACGTTCGCTTTCACCAACATACTATCTCAATTGCAATTAGCACTGCCTTTAGACTGCAAGAACTGGTAACCAACCTTGTTCAACAGCTCAGGACCTTTAATACTCATAAAGTTGGCGCGCGATTCGTTCGCGACAGCCTTAGCCAGCAGCGTTTTACCGCAGCCTGGAGGCCCCCATAACAATACGCCACACGGGGCCGAGATACCGACCTTCTTGAAGAGCTCCGGACGTTGGATTGGCTGAACGATCGCCATATGCAATTCTTCTCTCGTCGAATGCAGTGCACCGATGTCAGCCCATGTCACGTCGGGTACAGTAGCGAACCCTTCGCGCTTCGACGAAGGCTGCACTTGCTTAAGCGCAAGCTCGAAATCTACCGAGGAGATGAAGAGAGGTTCTAGTTGAAGGTCGTTGAGTGGGGTTGGATGCGCAATTAGGAAGTGCGCGATGGAATTTGATTGGAGAGATAGCGGAAGATTTGCAAAGAGAGCTGGTTTAGAAGATGTGGTCGGGATCGCTGCAGGAGTCGGCTTTTGATCCGTTCCGTCGACCACCATCGGAGTACTTTGTGTTTCTGCATTCAGGCCATCGGCTTCGGGAATTACAATCGTCCCTTCAGATAATTGCTTGAAGATACGCTTGACCGCAATAACTCCCGCGGACCCCGTCAAGGCAGCCAAATCTGCGCCGACGAATCCCGGCGTCGCCTTCGCCAATGCCCTGAAATCAAAATTCCCTTCGAGCCGGAGTTTCGCACAAAGAACTCGAAGGATCCTGCTCATGGGTTAGCAAGAGATACTTCGATGAACCATAATATTCAAAGGCTAACTGTGTTCGGGCTTCCTCGTCAGGAACACCCATACTGATCTCATGGTCAAACCGTCCTGCTCTTCGCAAAGCTGGGTCCAGAGAGTCTGGACGGTTCGTAGCGCCGATAACGATGACAGGCTTGTTGCCGGTCTTTTCCCAAGATAAGTCTAGCGCGACGAGACTGAGACTGAGAGACACACGCAACGGGAAAAATTTTAAAAACGAACCATCCATGCATGTCAGAAACTGTGCGACAATTCTGCGTTCCATTTCTCTTTGCGCACTCTCTCGCTTAGGTGTAATTGCGTCGATCTCGTCAATAAAAAGCAGACAAGGAGCATTTTTCTAGTGTGAATGTAACTTGAGTCGAACAGTTGTTTCGACACTGACACGGGACTCACCTTCGATTCTTCGAATGTCTCTCTTAGTGTTTTCTCAGATTCTCCCGACATTCCGGACACAATCGATGGTGCAGAAACGCTGATGAATGGAACATCGAGTTCCTGGCGAGTAAGTTGAAATTTGGCATTCAAAGATTATAAACGAGAGCGCACCCCAGCTATAGCATTCGCTAGAAGAGTCTTTCCACATCCTGGGGGTCCATGCAATAAAACTCCTCTTGGAGGGTTTGCCCCAGTGTGCAAGTAGATTTCAGGGTGACATAATGGTAACGCGATGAGTTCCAACATCTTTTCGACGCATGCTTCAATGCCACCTAGATCAGATAGCCTCGCAGACGGAGGAGAATAGTCTTTGGCCGTGCTCCCCGAGGATCTGAGGCGTTTGTTGGTCTCTACTCCTGTAGCGTTTCGAGGTGTCCTTAGCTTTCGTTTGTTGCTTGCAGCAACGTCTTCTGCATCCATATTGTCGGTCGGCGGGGTTGCTAGGGCAGAAGTAGAAGCAACGTTCTCTGTCGAACTTGCTTTGGGTAGAGTATGTTCTTCTGAACGAGGAGTGTTGAGTGGACTCGGGGGCACGGAAGAGGGGGCAGACGAGTTCAGATTCACTTTACTCCGTCTGTGGTTTGTCCATAGACCTTGCATAGATCTGTTCAGAGAGTTGGGACCCTAGAGTAAAGCGTCAGGATGTGTGTTGATGGCAAGGTCCATAGTCTGGGACGCACAGATATTTCCATGATTAGGCGAGACGAAGAGGTGTTCAAGAACTTCTGAAGCTGGCACGCACAAATTTGCAGACCCGGACGCAATAGTGCTCGGGCCGGGAAGCTACCGGTGCCGGCGCAGCCTGCGAGTGGCGGGACATGGCGTCGGTGCCATCGTTGTCGTCGTTGTCGTCGACGTTCTTGAACATCAACCACAACATCGAACGATGGGGGCATTGCTATCAATACCGCTGGCCGGTGGCTTGACGACTATTGGGACGTCTTGCCTCGCTGGTTTGGCGTTCTGCTTCACATCGACGGCAGGTGCGAATACAGAACCCGACTCTCCAACTAACAACGGATTCTAACGAATGGTGTCATTCAGCATCTATGTTCTGCAAGTCATGCAACTGCAACTCTTCTATTGCTACCCGTGTTGGGTTTGCCGTGCGTCCTATACCTTTGTGCCAAGGAATGGACGTTGACATGAATCCTAACAGCTCATATTCGTTCTCAATTCGATCCTGGCCTGGGTTATGAAAACACCTCTGGCGATAAAACTCATACAGAAGTGGAGTTATGACTACATTAAGATGGATTGCGCGGAAGGAAAATGTTATGGTGTTCTTGCAGTACGTAACATCCTGTTTCAACGCACCGCGCTCGGCGTTTGACTTATTCCACTCAGGTGCATCGAATTTGCTTTGCTCTTTCGCTGTTCCATTTGATTATAGGGTCCTTGCTTATTGGCGTGAAAGATACGAAAGACAAACGGGCCGCGATTCAAAATGGGTGGGTTCTTTGATTATCATTTGGGCGCATTCGTAGTCATCATATTCTTCTCGCAGTTGGTGGGGACCAAAGGCCCTCCTTTGGTTAGTTCTGGTGATCATTTCCTTCTTCATCCCGAACGGATTTTTCATGGTGTGGGGAAACTATGTTGCACTCATCGGCGCGACGCTTTTCATTATCCTTGGTTTGGTCCTTCTCGTGGACTTCGCACATTCCTGGTCCGAAACCTGCTTGGAGAATTGGGAGAATTCGTCTAACCCGAAATTGTGGCAATGGATATTGCTCGGCTCGACTTTTGGGATGTACGCCGTGACGATTGCGCTGACCGGAGTTTTATACGGTTTCTTCGCGGGTTCCGAATGCACGCTCAACCGCTTCTTCATCACCTTCAATCTCATTCTCGTCATCATCATCACAATTTTATGCGTTCACCCGGCAATTCAAGAATCGAACCCGCGATCCGGACTTGCGCAGAGTAGCATGGTCGCAGTCTACTGCACATACCTTATCATGTCCGCCATTGGGAACCACGAGCATGCATCCTGCAACCCTCTTCAAAATAACAAGGGTACAGCTGAAGGAACAAGGATGACGACGGTGGTCGTGGGTGCCATCTTTACGTTCCTTGCTATTGCATATTCGACCAGTCGCGCGGCCACCCAAAGTCGGGCTCTCGTAGGAAAGAGGAAGGGTAACATCGCGCTTTTGGACGATTCATCCCCTGGCGATCATGGTTTGGTAACAGCGCAGCCGGGAAGAACGGAGAATCCACGTTATCAAGCGATACTTGCGGCAGTTGAAGCTGGGTAAGATTGTCGCGAGTCAGTGGTGGACTAGCTTCTCATATTGGTTTAGTGCTCTCCCAGCATCAGTCCTTGACGAGGAGGATGAGGATGATGACGGCGTTACTGGAGATGAGAGGGACGATGAGCGCTCTGGAACGAGATACAACGTGAGTTGCCGAGGAATCTGTCACTGCGAGCTTAATAAACGCATTTGATGCTGATTATCGTTTAGTACGCATGGTTCCATGTCATTTTTGCCATAGGAGCGATGTATGTTGCAATGCTCCTTACGGATTGGTATGTATCTTCTTTTTGAATGCCGTCGCTTTCTCACAAGCTGAATGTTAATTTTTGTAACAGGAACGTCGTGAAGACAAGCCCTTTGCCTGGGACACCCGATAATTCGGATGACGACGTTTTCATTGGCCGCTCAGAGGTGGCAATGTGGATGCGAGTCGTCTCAAGCTGGGTTTGTATGCTATTGTACATCTGGAGTCTTCTGGCCCCCGTTGTGATGCCAGATCGGTGAGTTTGTCATTGTAATTTCGGGCTTCTGCGCTTAGTTACGATGTCATCCAGCTTTGGAGATTTCTAAGAGAGGCGTATATCTTTGTGATCGAGATAGGATCTGTAACTTAATTACGACCATGTTACTGCGGATTGGCCCTTGTTGCATGTACATGTACGGTGCACGCACAGTCGTCCGATACCATCCCGGCAATGCACCATTTGCGACGGTATCCTTGAGTATTCTCTTTCCGAAAGTTCTGTTGGTTAAGAGACTTTGAAGGAGGACGAGGAACATTTCATTCTACAGGGAGTGATGATGCCCAGCGAAACAAAGTGTTATACGATAACCTTTTCTCTCACCTCAATGAGGCGAAAAGGCAAGGGTCTGATGGTATCGAATGTCAATTGGAGAGACGTCGCCTGCTATGACGAAACGCGAGCGTAAGCGGGACCAAAACTTGGAGTTCCTCAGAATTCATGTCGTCGATTACTGATTAGTCTTATAATGCTTAAAAAACATAAGGATATATGTGCGTTACTGTGTTTGAGGATCTGCCTCCATAAGATCCGTTTCATACGCTCGCGGAGCTTTCCTTTCTTGAAGGACACCATCTTTCACAACAATTGGCCACCAGGCTCTTGACGTCTACATCAATTATTAGAAGAAATAATAGACAGATTGAATCTTGACCAAAGCTCCGCGAAAGACACGTACCGAAGAACGGGACCTCAACACTTCCGCGATTAAAAGCTCCTCAGCGGCATCTCCGCCTCTAGTGTTGGCAAGACTGCTGCCGTGTCCGCGGCTGTTGGGTGCTTGTATGTTAAGGACGTCCGCTCCGCGAGAGAGCCACAATGTGGTATCTGTGAGGAATGAGAAAGTTGGTCCAAGAGCAGGTTTCAACTTCGTTGCGGCGAAGACCGATGGCGACGAATGGGGAGGTTGGGTAGATGCGGCCTTGTTTAGCACCTAGAAGTCGTACACACATACAGTAGAATCAGCGAGAACTTTAAGCCGAGGCGAGAGCTATGGTGTTCGACGTACGAGCACGATCAAACTGTAGTTCGCGGCGACGTCTTGGAGGGATCGCATAAAGATAGTCATCAAAGCGTGCCCTTCATTTATCATGCATTAGACGGAGGGGGGAAACGGTTCGAAGCTCTTAAGTCACCTTGTGAGGTCACCGAACTCAACGACGAACTCAACAGCGATGTAATTGAGTCTATAACAACGAGGCGCGGCCACAGATCCGACTGCGAATGACAAGGGTCAATCCGTATGCTTCGACATTTCCCAGCTATGTTTCTGACGGACATGCACATGTTTAATTTCTTCCAGCGCGGTGCTTGCAGAGTCAAGATCGAATGCTAACGACACACGAAGGCGAGCCAAGACAGATTCTGGGGAGAGGCCGTGCTTGACATTGACGTTTCGGATCAGAAGAGAAAAAACCAGCATAAAAAAGTTAGACTCCAACGCACCTGTGCCGTCTTTGCAAGTAGTCGTTTTCCCAAGATGCTGAGAGCCTGGTCCGCAGAGAAGGTGCCAGTCGTATCTATCCAATAGACGAGCGATTCAGAATCGTACTCGAGGCAAGCAAGTGCGATGTTGAGAGCCAGTAGCTAGAGAGTGAGTGAGAAATTTGCTTTTAAGTTTACGATACCGTATTGAAACAGTGCACCGTCTTTTCCGCGTCGTTCCCACCAGCGAGTTCGATTAAGCCAGGAGTGACGGCAGCAAGCAGAACGTCTAGTTCGCAGTGGCCTGTGACATTCGTAAAGGTGCGGGATTGCGCCATTCCAGAATTTGTTGAAAGAATGGATGCAGCGTTTATTGTGTCGCCTGACGTTCCTTCAGATGCTAGGTGTTTAACCACCCGGTCGCGCAACCCTTCGAAGTCGGCGAACGACAGTAAACCGGGCGGTAAAGTTTGATAAAGGCCTTCGATGGATGAGAAAACAAAGTCCTCCGACGTCTTGACGTTATTTTCTTCCAGAAATTTAAGCAGTTCTTTTGGCGCTTCTCGAAGGATGGTCCTCAGCCTCATCGTAGCCGACGACAGGAAAGACGAATGCGACAGAAAAACGAAACGAACATCCTTTCGAGGGCTGTGCTAAAATGCTGACTAATGCGTTGCCAAATACGCGCTCTCGCTTTTCTTCCACGTGGCCTTCCCGCGACGCACTCGTCTACCACCACGTTCGGAACATTCGGTCCAAGATACTAGTACATCGATCCTTGGAATATTGGTGAGGGAGTATCCGCAACGCCTTGAAGACAGCGAGCCTCATATTCTGTTAGGTTCTAACCAACTACAAGGACCGATCTTTTCAGCTTGCCGCCGTCGCATCGGAGTCGAAACGCAACAACAGTCAAAAATGGGGGCTATGAGTTTCAATTATCATCTCATTCAAACGAGATTGACCAGCTTCAAAGCTGATCATACATGAGAGGCGTACGTGGTAACCTCGGCGTAGCCTAGAGTCACCATCGTCTGTTCCATCCTCCGATTCGGACCCCCGATAGATTCCAACTCGCCTTTCTCCGCTACGATGTGATCTTAGAACACGGAAAACCCTCGTGGACTGGTAAGTAGAAGAGTCCAAAAATAGTGAAGTGGACTACTCAAGGTGAAGATAAATTTAGTGGGGGGACGAGAGTTATGAACTCGAAAAGGGACAACGAGCGTCCATCGTGTTGAGGGGATCTAGGAGATAATCAATTTATCAAAATGCGGATTGCGTACCGTCGTTGAGCTTCGTTAGGCCATTCCGAGGACTCCTCACCTCCGTGTGGAATGCAGCCACGAAACTTTCCTGCTAAGGAGGGGAGACGGGCATGGCCCTAACCTTGCACATATGAAAGCCCTCAAATTATTTGTCGGCAGTCATCCCTGGATTTGTTCTAGTTTATCCTCCTGTCCGTCATCGTATGACCTCCCCCCAAAGGTAAGCCTTTTGCCCCATGATATGTACCAAGAAATACCAGGCTCGCCGTACCTCTTTGCGTACGTCAATCTGTTGATCATACGACTTCAAGACATCGAGCGCTTAGCTGACAAATTTATCCAGTGAACGGGACCTCAAAAGTGATGACGTTAATCTGGCAAACGTGCGTTCCTCAGCTTTACAGTGAGTAACCCGCAGACAATAACCCGCAGATACGTATGTACCGACTACACGTAACAGAAGAAAGCATTCGGATGGGTTTGTTGACCTTAAAGCGAGGATCGTTCAAATAGCGAAACCGTGACTTACGGAATTGGAGGCTAAATTGGGACACCCGTACTATGTCACTGCGCCGAGGGCCCACACAACGCCGACATATCGATGCGCTGTGCGACGATGTGCGAGTTCGTGCTGATATCGGGCATTCACACTTCCTTCGTGTCGGGCCTTACACCCCGCTCTCGTACGTTCGAATTATATCTGGCGTGGCGCGAGAGTTCCTTACGCTGATACTGAGGTTACTAGCTATAAGCCAACGAACAATCACAGATAAGAGGTTCAAATGCGTGTGGCCGACGTGATGCCGATAGAAATAGAGCGCCTTCTTGCTGCTTAAACACCGTTCCAGGAAATAACTAATATCAACATTGCGGTCATAAAGTCGACGCGTGCAGTATGTACCTGATTCTTCTCATCTTTGTTCCGTTCTTTAGCCTTCCTTGACAAGTGACTTCCAAGGCGGCATTCTGGCGGGTCGCAGCAAGTCATCCATGTGGTGGTCGCCGATTCCTTACAGTTAAGGCGCGGTGTTCGCGAGAAGTAGGACGCAGCATCGACATGAGGCGTTCGACAACTTGATGACGCGAAGAAATAGCTGCACATATCATTCCAAACTACTTGCAAGAGGTAGCCGAGGTCCTGACGCGCCAGAAAAAAAGGGGGGGACGGATGGCCTTTCCTGATGTTTCGTAATGCTTGGGTCTCGATTTGAGTCGGAGGTCTTGAGCACGGGGGTAAGATATTCGCGTTTATGAAAGAGCGTCAATCACCATCGATTTTACAAGCGTTACATCGTTTAGAAACTCATGTCAGGGAAGGCGTTTTTGCAATGAATAGAATGATCGCTCGTTCCCTTTCTTGTCATTCGTCTTGTCTCTGTCGTCTTGTGCACCCGGACCAATCGACGAACGAACTCGCTGCTGATCTTGTAGCTTCTGCTTGTCGAACAACACTAAACCATCTATAATGTCCCAGAAAACAGCTTACATCCGTACATACATGTGTACATACACGGCGTAATATTAAATAAGAGCGCGATGAAAGGGGTTTACAGTTCGTGAGCTACAATTTCGTTCAATTTATCGTGAAAAAATCAGAAAAGAGAATGGACAGGGTTAAAAAATCGGTTTCACATTGTAAAATGAAATGGGATAAAAATTACGTTCTAATCGTCGGGTCGAATGGAATGCAGATGCAGGTAGACAGTAATAAGAAGAATCGATCAACGACGACCAAAGTTGGCTAGTCTGTTCTTTACGTCGCGCAGGGCGGAGAAAGGTGCCTGCAAGCCCTTGCGCTTGGGTGTTGCCGGCGGTTTCTTCTGCCTCGCCGTCAGTCCTATGGAAACGTGCGGTAGATCATCTGGAGCTGGACCTAATTGACTGAGATCGTAAAGCCTCGTGGAAGGGAGGCCTTTCGAACCGTCCTTCGATCGGAACCCATTATTCGGGACATCACCTGAGGTATCTGAAACAGTTGTGGTCGAGGACGCGGCAGCCAGCGTAATATGGGACGTCGTGTGTGATAAATGAGGGATGGAGGGACGGCGTTTTGGAAGACGGAGGGTAAACAAAGATCGTTGCTTCTTGAGCGATGGTTTCCGATCTTCGACGGAAGCAATCGTAGGTGGTGCAAAGACAGTGGGTGTTGGCGAGACCATAGTAGACTGTAATGAGTCTTGTGACATAGAGGCCGTGAACGAAGGTAACTCAATAAGCGGTGCTAATGCAACGGGTTGTCGGAATGTCAGGAAGGACGTTTCTGGCTCTCGTAAGTTCAGCGGCGGGCTGGGAGTCGAAGTTAAGCCGTCCAATAACGACAGTGCGTAGCTGGGAAGTCGAACGTCGGGGATTTGACGGGCGGGCGCACCAGGCTGCCTGCGAGATGTCGCTGAGGAGATGATGGTGACCTTTCCGTAGTCGGATTTAGCCGCGGGTCGTTCCGAGGTCGATGGTAGAGCCGCTAATCGTTGGATAGATGACGCTTTCAGCTGTTTAATTGAAGGCGGCCTCTCTCTTAGCCTTGCAGGTGTGATCACCCTTTGGCTGAAGGAATTCGAGAATTCATCGACCACAGGGACAGTCGATTCAGGTTGCTCGCTTTGTTTCGCCGCTGCGCTCGGAACGGGAGATGAAGAAGATAATGACGAGACGTTCCTTCTTGATGTACCCACATCTACATGATGGAGTTTACCAAGTTCCTTCTCTTCCACGAGCGAGCGCGAGCGGGCGTGAAATCTTGGAGGCTTCGATCGGACCGATACGGATGCCGAGTTCCTGACGGGACGAGACGATGACGCTTCCATAGGCAAAGAAATGATTGAATGAGGTCGGCGAGGGTGCGAGTGCAAGGGCCGCTTTGTAGGTGATTTCTGAAGGAAGAGATCAAAGTTTGCGCTCATTCTAAGCACGTCCTTCTTCTCCGCTGTAATGTCCTGTTGCATTTGATGACTCTTGAGACCCTCCATCTGGTCAATAATAGCTGAAATTTCCCTATTGACCGCCGCAAGCCGTTGCTCTTCCACCCAGCGTTGGCGCAGTAGGTCCTCGCGGTTTTCTTGATCACGGGCATCGTCCTCCGCTAAACGCAGTCGCACATTCGCTAGCCTCTCTCCAGCCTCCGTCGCGCTAACGGATAGCAAGTCCTTTGCCCGTTGCAAAGTACGGAGTTGAAGTTCTTGAGGCGACGGTTCAGCGACACTTTCAGCAAGGCTCTTTGTTAAAGCGGTTTCTTCTCGAGAGTACCGCTGCTCGCGCCGAGCACGCATGTGCTGCGTGACCGGCGAGGTACATCTTTATGAGCTCCGGTGTAAGCAATAGGTCTGAGACAATAAGTAGAATGATTACTTACTCCTCATGATAGTGCGGATCGTCGGTCGGCGACAAAGGAGCGGTAGGTACGATATCCTAGGTTTGGCATGAAGACGTAACTAACACGTCCAAGACCGCTAATGACGCACCAGCATGGATCCTTGCAGCAACAAAAGCTTGTAAAGAACGTAGGCTCCAAAAGACGGCGACTTCAACAAAGCTTCTGACACGTAAATTCTTGGGTTGAAGATGTCGAGCCTTGGAAATGCTGGGAGCACGTTTAGTTGAACCATATCTCGTATATGCGCTGCACGGCGAATCGTACCTTTGCCTTGGATATCAATGAGATTGTTCGGTCACGTCCTGGACACCGTTCCGAACGAGAACAACGAGCAGCACCGTCCACACGCAGCTCGAGTGCCCAAAGACCGCAATCGCGTGTGCTAAGACGTGTCGTGACTGTCGTCGACGGCAAGCAGTTGCCAAACCTCATAACGCGTGGGAATATTGGCCGGTTCAGTGTAGCGAACACCTTTGGGGTGAAGTTGCTCTCGAACCACAACCATCTCCTAAATCTCAGCCGACTCTCTATTCGGAGATTTCGTTTTTGTGCTCGCCATTGCATTGTTTGCTCAGAGATCTCGTGACAGTGCTGCAGCGGTGTATCACCGGAATGTCACGGTGAAATTTTGACGTCGTCCCTCTCATTCATAATCGCTTCTCTTCCTCACGATCCTCATCGATGGCGAGTGCTTTGTCCCTGGATGTTTTTTTCAGAAGGGATGGGAACCCGGAGGCAGGTCTTCGAGCTGAGTGTTCGATGTCAGTAGGTTCTTTCGTCTCCAAGTTCTCTGAGCCGCGGTTCTCATGTATGTCGAATCTCTTTTTGCCCATCCGCGAACGGAAACTTCAGAATGTCAAGTGCAGTTCTTTCTTGAACGACTTTTCACTACACAAACGCCACTGTAACTCCCTCTTCCATCCTTTGAGGTGGGAAGAGGAACTTTTACGCCTGTCGCCACCCCCGCATCTTGCAGCCCTCTCCCATTGATCGGCAATTCACTCTACTTCAATGTCTAATTATGTTATGTAGACTGAGGTGACGTTTATTTTTCTTCTTCTTTCTCTGCCCCGATCATTGATTGGGAAATGCTTTTAGCCAGAGACGGTATTCCGGCACCACATTCGCACCTGACGACAACAAAAACGACTTTTCAAAGGATCGAAGGTAGACTTGGCGCCGCCTTATGCATTGCGGCTATGGTGTGTTGCCCGTCAACGGAGTTCAACGATGCGAGTCCTTTCCAGGACGTCTCACGTTCCCTTTATCCTTCCAGGCCCTCGATTCCAAATTTTGGTAAATTGGCTATCCCTTGTACCGATCGCGACGATATGCTTTCTTGAGCGGGTGAAATTTGGACCGATTAACTAGCTATATGCAAGGTACGCTGAAGTTTGGCGTTCTCGGTTATAATTTATCTCAAAATTCCCCCA
This sequence comes from Schizopora paradoxa, assembly GCA_001020605.1. NCBI lineage: Eukaryota > Fungi > Basidiomycota > Agaricomycetes > Hymenochaetales > Schizoporaceae > Schizopora > Schizopora paradoxa. The sequence continues at coordinate 215,199 of KQ085907.1, forward strand.
GTTTCTTATCTCTTGGTGGGCTGAAGAGTGGCTCGCGTATGTTCACCAATCAAGACATTGGGACGTAGCGACGTAGCGACCTTTCGTCTTTGTTTATCGGAGTTGTGAAGTTCGCCGTCCATTTGGACTATGCGTACTCTACTCTGTACCAGGTTTGTGGCGGCCCGGTTAGGGATACTTGTAACGGAGATCAAACAGGCCTCATTGTCTTTTTTTCCCTCGCATTTACACACGTCAATACCGTTTTCGTACGTTGGAAAAGCCAGCTCCGTCCCATCCAGCTCGCGAAATGGAACGTCGACCGTCCTTCCCTCGTCAACTTTCTTTTTCTATAACAATTGTGAGTACTGGCCAATTTGAAATTGGAAGCCATGGGATAAAACTCATGGTTAAAAGCGACGCTTACGGAATCTGAATGGGAGCGATGGACACGAGAAAAAAACGGTGATTCAAGAAATGGGATGCGCCTGAGATGTGCACGTGTACTCGTCGCTGAACTCTAACTCGAAAGTCGATGCCTCGCTCAACCCTCCGTCTCCGTTACTGGGTCTCGACACTCGATCTCCGCTTTCAAATGTCAGTCGTGCTTCCGGGACGCCGCCCGGCATCGAGTTTGCGGAGTGTAATCGGAACGTGTATTTTGCAACCGAGTTCCTGACGGCAACGTTTTTCTCTGCAAATGTCAACATCGCCAATTGCGTGCACGGAGAGCACGATGAATTCGCCGCTCGTTTGATCTTCTCTTACGCGCATCGTCAAGCAAACGGCGCCTGACATTCGCCAGAACAAGATGGGTGTAAGCAAGCACACCGTGAAGACCGCCGATCAGGGGCCACCCGTTGGTGAACGCCGTCACGGTTGTGCTCAGATTCAGCCCGTGTTTTCAGTTATGCGACACTCGCAATCAAAGAACCCATTGCTGTCTTGGACAAGGCCCGTATCTTCTTTTGTGCAGATGGCGGGGATCAGGGAGCGTTACAGCATTCATTGGTTCTCCTCAAAAGCTCGATGGTGCGATTCCTAACGCCACCGCCCTTTCAATGGACGTCCCAACTTCTCAACGACTTTCTCGACTCGAATGTCTCGCCCCCGAATTGCTCTCGAAGATCGCCCTCTTCGTTGCTCTCGTCAATGGCAATCAATTGGGGCCCCCATCTTGCATACTTCCTTTGACCCTGACGAGCCGTTCTTTACATCGATCCATCTCGTTGAGCAACAACGCCCATCTTCTCTCAGACTTGTTCCGAACACATTTCGACGAAGCTGCGTTTGCTCGTAGAGCTCGCATGAAGATATCGACCACGGCCTTGGCTTCAGAGTATCGCAAGCGTTGCGAAACCCTGCGGCGTATTCGAGCCGAGGATGTATCGCAAACGACGGTCATCGAGGATCTCTGGACCGCGTTCCTCATGTTCAATGAGCATGACGAAAGGAATGTGGGGCATCTGATTGTGTGGGCAAATCTTCACCGCTACTTGATGAGGTTCTTTCGGTCACTCGCGTTGGACGTTCGAAATGCCCTCAATATCTCAATGAAGGAGTCAACAGCATTGTCTCTCGCGATCTACTTGCTATGTTACATAAGCAATAAAGGTGAGCCTCCTTCACATGCAAATCGTAAATCAGTGATGTTTACTTCATGCCGATCCTCTTTACAACGTTTGATAAACGTATACAATTAGATATCCTTCACGAGGAGACCTCGGAGGAAAGGAAATATTTAATCGATATCCTGGAGGTGTTCGTATTATATGGCTTCCGTGTGAGTGCAGCAGAGTTCAAATTCTGTTGTGTACGTACGGCTCACGACATCATCCAACGGCAGCTTCCATCCTTCTATGCCCCAGATAACGAATTTCGTGTCCAAGCCTTCCATCCGCAGTGTTCCTCACGCTCTCAAGGAAGTGGATACGATGCGCGTCTGTTTCCCCTCCCAAAGATCTCTTGCATCACACACTACGCCCGTGAGATCAATCTTCGACCTCCCCCCATCTCGTCGTGCGCCTTCCTCGCGTTGGTGGCGCGGTATGAATATGCACTGGACGATAAGGGCTCTCAAGTCATCGAAGCCTCCCGTCCGTTGGATCGAGCTCACGCCAATGCTCTCGGTCTCACTGGTGCAACTCAGGCAGACATGATAGAGATTGCGTCTCGCATTCGAAATAAGCTTCCGGGCGTGCGCCCTCGAGGCACCGACCGATTTGGTCACGGATGCAGTCGGAACCACGACGAGGAATGGTACCAAGTTACGTCATGTTTCTACCCGGGGACTTCTGGACTGCGAAGCCTCTCGCCCAAGATGCCTCAAGGGCGTGTTTTTGTTCCTGGCCAGTTGTGCGGTTTATGGGCAGGAAAATTCATGGTTAGTCTCTTTCATTTCCCCCCTCGTTTTATACCGCCCAATACCTTCCTGTTAAACTGTGATCGTGCGATTCGTTGTCCACGTTCGAGGCAATGCCATGATCCTGTGTGCTCGGGATACCGCCATTGCTCTCTTTATCGTTCAGCAAGCTCCGCCGATCCCCCTCACAGTGCAACGGTTGAATATTGACAAATCTTGATATGAACAAGAACTAGCTCTGCTGCGTAACCGGTCCTTTAATCATTAATGTAACTGACGCCCTTCACTCTTCCATCCTCGCAGGTTCCCGAAAGGTCATCGTACCGCAGGCTCATCAACCCTCATCCGCAATCTCCGGTCGAGAATGTTCCCATGTATCAACAGGCAATCTACATGCGTCTTCGCGAGCATCATTACCTTGACGATGGCACAAGCTCAAGCTGCTCGACAGAGTTGGATTCAGACGGACTGCTTGGAGCTTGGTTGCCAAAGAATAGTGTTCTCTCGGAAGACCGGGTACTTTCCTCTCCTCGTTTACATGTTAACAAGCTGACGCTGTTTCAACTTGGACCTGACCTCAGGAGAATTCTCATTTGGAGCTATATCAACCCATATCCCAATCTCGCAGGCGATATGAGACGTATTGTCTTACTGAGGTCGGTGGAGTGCACTATCCAGGACTCGTATCAAATAATTCAAAGCAAAAGGTGAGCCTTAAATCCTGAATGCAGTGGCATCATTGATGAAACGAGTGTCAGAACTCGTCGCGTCGCCCATATTTTGCATGTTCTCCACGTTGCATTCCCAACGAATGTCTGGCCTGTGAGGGTAACATCGATCCGCAGCCTAGTGGCGTTGCAGACATTGTGATTACCGGTGAAGTGTGTGCTGCCCTGCCCTGCTTCCCGCCGGCTGTGACACGGTCTGACATGCAACGCTTTTTTGTTATGTTTTGCAGACAGACACCAACCACGCCGAAGCGTGGGGCCGTTTCTCCTTCACGGGCCGCGTCAGACTTTGGGATGGGCTTATCGCGCTCCTTCGAAGGCCTGTAGGTACCCTTTCCTTCCAAAAGCGAATGGCGAGCCACTGCGCTATTCCGCCTTTGAATTATTGAACTTTAAAAGGCTCACTGAAACCTTACCGATGAACGCGCAGACAAACCCTGAGGATGCGAGCCTTGGGACATGGATATTCAGGGGTTATGTGCGTACAAAGCCTCTTCCTACAACACACTCCCCGTCCATGTCGTGCTGATGGACGCTCTTGTCATGAGAAAAGATCACACCTTCGGGCGTTCTCATTGGCCGCTGGCGAGAGACAGCCACCGGGATGGAGAGTCCTGGTTGGGAAGGACCTTTCTTTTTGACGAAGCAAACAGAGACTTTCGAAAGTTGAAATACTTCAGTATACTACTGCTTGTGTTCGTAGACAATGATTTGCATGTGGGTGTTGAAATTGGATTTCAGTGCTTTGGTTATCCCGCACACGGAACGCTGATTTACACTGCTTTACCTCTGATAGGTTCACCCGCGTATCAGCAACAGTTGTCTAACCATCCTTGGATTGCCTCCGTTGTACCTTTCTTACGCCATCAAGAATTAGACCATGACGATTGCTTCCGAAACCGAAACGCTTGAACTCTTATTAGCTTGGGATCATGGACTCGCTTCATTGGAGATGGAAAATGTTCATGTCCTGAAAATGTAGCAATGGCTTGAATAAAACAACTCATTCTACGTGCAGGATATCCACGGACTTGTTTCGCAAGGTATTTTTGGCACTGGACCTGAAGGATAAATTTATCTGCCAGAAGGAAATACAGAACTTGCGAGGGGAAAGACGGGAGATTACGAGTAAGCTCAGATCTGAAAGGAACCTGCGAGTGGATAAGTGCAACCGGTTTGTCATAATTTGAAAAAGAAAGGGGGGAACCACTAATAGACGTGCAAAGATTTCAGATTTTAATTTAAGATCGCCGACGCTATCCTTGCGCTGCACTGAACGCCCGGCGGACATCACAGCGCAGCGACAAACTGCCGACCACTGCCTATCATACAAGCCGACGAGCACGCACAATAGCGCAATGCAAGCAAAGACTCGTCCATACGGTGCGCGACCCCCATCTGAGATGGAGATCTCGGGCAGTGGCTGCCGGCAGGGCGCGCGTGTCCCGTTGTCGGAGGATCGACGTGATCGACGATCGAGCCAGGCTCCTGAGGCCTGAGAGGCATCTGATGATTCATAAACCAAAGGTGCCTGGGAGGTATGTCTTGGACTCCCACAAAAGACCCTTGCTAAGTCGCCGCTCCATTGCGCGCCTCGCCTGGGGAGAGGCGGTCGGTTGATGGCAGTGGCTCCTGTATGTTTCGCAGCGGTTTCGTATGTCGGAAAATCACGAATGGCCTTGACGACCTCGGTAAGCGTGAATGACATGTCAGTGATGCTCGATGCTCCTCCTACTCCTCCTCCTCGGCCCCCATCAATCTCAAAACCGTGTTTAGAGTAACATTAATTATAACGACGAATGATGGGGGACACATGCATATGCCTGCAACAACTTGAATTCAAAGGGCTCTATCCGACTCGTTCAACTTCATGAAGAGCGGCGGGTCCGAATATACGGAGGTCCTTTTAGACGATACCCACAGTCATTCTCTCGAGCATGTCGGAACCCTTACTTCCCGATCTTCCCGTCAGCACCGTTGGTGAGCGTTCGGGAGCTTAACATTGCTTGGACGGCAGAGACTCGGAAGGGAATCCAAACTCGAAGCCAATTCCCTATCTTGAACACTTGGCACATCCAGAGCCCCTCTTTCATCATGATTGCGAGGCATTTTTGGGCCGTACCAGTGTCTCGGTATCCGCGTGCATAGAATGGCGGAGACTGACCATGCATTCACAATTCAGAGAGAAGGAAAGAAGAGGGAGATTGGTTTAAACAAACCGCTCACAATCTTCGCAAAACGCGTCCGACTCAGCAAGCAGAGCAGATGATCCATTTATGTATATGTTATTCCATGCGGGCCCCCGACAAGAAGTTGGAGATTTAATCTACTATGAGTCTGGAACGCCGCGTTCTGGTGCGACCAAGCGCCGAAAGCAGCCTGAAGCCCCACGTGCTGAGCTGCTACTGCTGCTGATAATGCGAAAATCCTCTAGCACTTAGTGTTAACTCAAACGAATGATGCGTAATTGATAGGGACCTATCCGTCCCACCTGGAGCGGGGAGTAGGCGCGCTCTTAAGTATATGCGACATGTCAGTTGAGCCGGGGCGTGCTGGTGGGAAGCCAGAAGGCGCTGTAAGGCATTCAGATCCCTGATGCGTAGATCGCCAGACAACCGTCGGCGAGCATGGGTAGTGCGCAAATTTGACTGGCAAGACGATGAAACGCCGAGTCGGTCTCGGCGGGAGCAAGTAAGGGTATTTTCAGAATTCCACTCGCGCCTGCCCCAGATAGAGTCTCGAGGAAATAAGAAGCGATAACCGTCGGGAGTAAAAGTAGATTTCGCTGTCGAGGGTACGTATGCGCGGGAAACGAGACTCGGATGAATGGAAAAATGAAAGGGTGCTGCGTTCAAGGCTTCGCATGTCCCTGCCCGCCCGGACTTGAGACTACAACAACACCAGGTCAGTCAGCGCCGAGATAGGGTACAGAGCGCGGCTGCGCGATGAATGAGAGGGTCTTTTCTTGTCCTTTTTGTCTAATCACCAACAACCAACAGCCAAACTTCCAACAAACCAACAAACTCCCCTTCTGCCCCCTGGCCCCGCACACTGGTAGTCGCCGTACAAGGATACATGGCTGCTGCTCTGGAAGCCCGGCATAGGGATCTGCTGCAGATTGAACGCGGATGGAAGATCGTATTGACGCGGTCCCTAAGCGCTCACCTTCGTAATCCACTGGCACCGTCCCAGCGAGCTGGTAACGAAGTCAGTCGGTCGCGGTCAGGCAGTCTGTCGAAGAGCGATATGAACCACGACCGCGCGACGCACCCCCCTTGCCATCAAATCTCACTGCGAACTTGCGCGTTTAGCGAGACTCCAAAGGCATGTGGTGCACCATCACAGCTCCCAGTGCGCCCTTTCCCTCGGTGCCCGTTGCCGGCGCCGCAGCGGTATATCCAGGATGCATGCCCCTTCGCGCGAGCGGTGCTGAAAGGGTATTATGAATGTATTTTTTGGAAAGAGGGAGTGCGAGTCTGTGTGTGCGGGTCGGCACGCCGTGCGCGTGCGTGCGTGCGCGCACCCCCCAAGTTGGAAAAAGACAATCAGTTAATATGTTTGAAACTGCGCGCCTGGGGAATTGACATTTTGCTCCAATGCGCTGCTCTGACTTTCGCAACCGGCTAAGTAGTGACTTGGAGCATCGGGGGAGTCGTCCGGGGGTTTGCCTGGGAGTGTCAACTAGAATGCGCGAGATCGCAACTAGAATTTTGTGCTGTGGCAAAGACGACCGGAAGCAAGAACGCGACAGACGAATCGGATAATAAGAAAACGGCTAGAAAGCAGGGGGAGGCGCGATTACACGAACACCACAGGCAATAAATCCAATAATCGATGGTTTACTCGGCAGCAAGCACGACATCATAGCTTTAACCTTTGAGTGCCGAAAAGGTTTTTTTTATCGAAGTTCTTCTAATGTCTGGAGGACGCGCGATCTGAAAAGGTTTGGTGGCCTGAGGGTTCGCTGGTACGTTAAGATAAAGGATGATTTGAACCAGAAGTATCGCAAGGCGTTTATTCGTTTTCTTCATGGGGGGTTTCGTACTCCAAACTTGAGAGGGGAAGCGATAAGAAAACAATTTATGAGTGGAATTCGGGCCGTAATTAATCGAACCATCGGAGATCGAGCTTTACTGCGCCTTTGCGATAATGTTCGATGCTGATGCGCCTCTGAGTTCAGGCCCATCGTCGGTTTGCGACACCGCCGAAGCTGCTTGAAGAGAACCGTTGTTTCCGGAGAAGAGAAGTACCAGTCGACGAGAACTGACCGCCAATCCTTCTCGACGTTTTGCATGAAGTTCGACGGTTCTGTTCCTCTGAATAAAATGGGTAGGATATCGAAGCAAAAGGATCCGAACTTGAACGACCTGGGTACGAATCGAATCTGGAGCTAACGTAATGCATCGGAGGTTCGCCTGACAGGAGAGATCTAGTGCGCGTTGGGTTTAGTCGCCGAGAGGGTTTACCTTTTTGAAAATAGAGGGCAAGAGACAATTTACGGGAGGGTTAACGTCACGGCGTTTGCATTGTTTTTGGCAGATAAGATCGGGTAATGTGTGTCGAGAATACACGTTTGCGAGGAGGAGAACACGGGGTCCCTCCGTTGGCGGAGCGGAAAGATGGAGGGCGGTTTAGGGATAGCAATCTCGATTGAAGACCGCTGAGATGCAACGCAATCACATCCTGCGCTCGTGGCGGTGAGTACGACGGTATCCTCGGAAGACCGAGCAAAGGCCAGGGATTGGACTGGAATCCTGCTGGATATGCAAACTGGCAGAGGGTATGCGTCGAGGTTTGGTCAGATCAGGGACAAGAGGTACGCCACGCATTGGGTTCTTCGACTAGTGGGTGGTTGAAAGACTTCGGGGCGATCTGCGTGCGTATCTTTTGTGTCATATGCTATAGACGAGATTCTGTGGCTGAAGACAATTCCGTGCAGAAGAGAGGAAGCGGGAAGAGGAAAGGGAACGGCAGCGAGAGGCCTAGGACCCGTAAGCGGAATGCCGGAGAGTTCGTCGACGACGGCTTCACCCACGTAAGACGCGATGTGAGAGAGAAAAGTTGCAAACTGGTACTCGTCGCCCGGTCATGCGCGCAGATCTTGGCATCTCCTCCTCCAAAGATCGGCTTTAGACCCTCGCATTTTCATTAATGTCACCTTCAGCGAGATCGTCAAAATAAATAGTATACGACCACCGTAACGGCTCGGCTGCACTGCGTCGGTCGCACGCGGCTCGTCCCGGCAGACCGACACTGGCACACCCTGCAAGCCATGCCATGGACCACAGACAGGACATTCCAATCGCCACGTCCGTCCGCGCACTTCCTTCGTACACTGCGTAGATCGCTTCCAACCCTGGGCGGTTTCTTGGTGTCGTCCTCAGAACTGCCCCTTTCTGCGCGTTCGATCGCCAGCGCCATTGCCATTTCGAAGGACGACAGAAAACGAGAAGACAGCCCGGACGTCGCAGTGGCTGCGAACGGGACCAATTCTTTCCTCTAGACAAAGCTTGAGGGGAAAAGAACACAACGCTAAAAGCTAGCTGGCCGTGAAGCGAGCATTACCATGTGCAGAACAACTTGGGTTTCTATTCGTGGGACGGGACCTGGGTTTGGTTTGCGAGCCTGGCGGATGTAAGAGGAGAGCGCCCTCCTCGTTTGAGCAAAATCTCGCGCGAAGACGAATAAGCTGCCGACGTGTTTCTTTTTACTCAGAACCTGTCGTCCAGGTATTTGCTCCTGGGTTTCACTTTCACCCATCCTATAGCTTAAAGCCTTCCAGGTGCCAGTGCGCTGACAACGGCACTCTACCGCTTCGGCAAGCTCTCGATCCCTTCCCCTCCCCTCCTTTTGCTCGCTTGTCCTCGCTTCGCATCACTGCGCCATCAACGCTGTATCCCGTCAATCACCTATCCCCCCCGGACTATAAGACCACCGGCTTACTTTCGCTCCTCCTCCTCATCGAAACCTCCCCCTCCCCGCGTCTCTGCTATCCCTCTTTGACTTCATCTCCTTGTCCGCGACTGCATCACATACATCATCGCATTCTACTACTTCATTGCTAAATGGCTTTGACTACAAGGCTCCCCTCTTCAAAGGTCGAGCCGTTCTACGGTTTCGTCGAGACCACCGGCGATGCACTCCGCCTCATCCAAGCTGCCCGACAGGGCGTCATACCCAGAATCACTCGCCGCCTCAACGACCTCGAGCGCAGAGCCATGATTCGGAGCGGCTCCATATTCATCTTCAGTGACGACGAAAGCGGAATAAAGCGCTGGACCGAAGGCCTGTCATGGTCAGCTTCCCGCATTGTAGGAAACTTCTTGGTGAGTATATATACATGCACCCATTCAGTCGTTACCACCGTTGCTGACACCGTCCGTCACATAAAGGTGTATCGCGAAGTGAACGAGCGGGGACAAGGTCGTTCCGCACATGAGGGTCGAAAGCCTCCCAAGAGAAGATCCAATTCATCGGAACTGAGTGTCGAAGAACTCGCCGAGCAAAAGCTGTCCAAGACACTCGTAGGCTGTCTGAACGACAACCACGGTCGATTCAAGTCGAAAGGCTTAATTAAGAAGGTAATTACAGACTTTTACGTCCGTCCGTGAACTTTTTTTTTCTCATTGTGCGGCTTGCATGTCCAGACGATAACAGTATGCGTGGAAGGCTCAGACCACCACCTTATCGCCTACTACAGTCAAGAGGACGTGAGACTTGGAAAACTCCTCCCTCTCTCTTCGAGGGGAGACATTATGAGCCTCGAGATCCCGCCTGAGCTGCTCGAGACGACCAAGTTCCGCGTGCCCCCTATCACCGAACCAGGACTCGATGGGCGTCCCCGATACATGTGAGTTCTATTTCTTTGCGGGGTAGGGGATTCTAATGCATCTTGCTAATTTTGAACTCCTCGTCGTCTATAGTTGCGATGCTGACGAGACCGACAATCTGCGTCTTCCTTATCCCCCGTCTCCGGCTTCGTCACTTCCCCCCGCAACGCCAACACGTTGCCCGTCCGCTTCCACGCTCATGTCTTCGGGATTCATTGGCCAGCACTATCCGGACTCTCCGTCGTCTCGCCAGGGTGCCTCGGGAGGTGGCTTCTCGGGCTTCCAAACGCCCTTACATGACGGACAGCTCTTTTCGCCCGTTGACATGTCGGCCCAGCCCTTCGATTCCGCTAACGGCCTCCGTTGGCTCTCACCGTCTTCCGCCATATCCCGTATGACCAACTTCAGCCGCTCATCCTCATCGAGCAGCCTCAGCTCGCTGGGCGAGGGCGCTCTGAATGGCCTAACGCCAACGGCCATGATGCAGATGGGCTGCTTAGACATGTTTGGAGAGCCCCCGTCGACGTATGACGCAGGACTCAGCAACTTCCTGCCGTGGCACGGGGAGGATTCCTCCTTGGACGCAGCCTGTGGCTCGTTAGGCCCGGCTTTCACACTATCAAACACTTCACCGGTCTCGGACGATTACTCGCCCACCTCAAACGTCTTTACGTGGCCACCATTGACAGGAAGCGCGTCGGACGTCAGCCCACCACCCTCGTCTCACTCTTCACTCCCCTCCACTCCCACTCACCCACGCCAGACACAACAACGCTTCTCTTCACTTCCAACTACTTCTGTCATGGACTCTCTTCCACCTTGGATGTGATCTCTGATCTCTGATCTTTTTCCCCGCTTGTCTTCTTTCTTCCTTGCCTTTCTTTTGAGCTTCGAGCTTGTTGTATTCGTTTTGTAAACGATCCAGACCTTTTACGGTGGTACATGTCCCTTGCTAACTATGATAGATTTTTGCTACTCTCCCTCGTATCGATATTTTTGTACTTTTGTGTTGTATTTTGGCAACTCGCCGCTTGAAACATGTGATAGAGAACTCCGTCTTATATTGTTGTTGTATAAGAGAAAAACCTGCAAGACTTGTACATATGTCATTATTGTATTTAAAAATCTAGATGGACTCAAATCGTACATCAACCATTGCCTGCCGCTGCAGCTGTTCGTCGCTCGATAAATCCTCGAATATTCGCGTGACCCTCCATGCTCGCAAAGAAACTTCGCTTCGCAGTGTTATCCCATAAAACAACACCCAATTGCTTTGCGTAATTTAGCACGAATTCGTAGTCAGCCTGCGACGAGAAAGAGGTATATAAATAGCCTAAAATATGAAGATCGCCCCGAGCAAAGTTCAGTGACATAAGATTGCAATAAGCGAGCACGCACCCTCTTGTGATTTCAAACGGTTTCGTTCGAGCTCCCAGAGCCGAATCTGGTCCTGGACCGTGACAGGCACCAGAGGGTTCTGTGTTGCGTGTTGCGCGAAGCACACAAAAGACAAGGAGTCAACCGGGGCTTGGTATGCGCGCAGGCGAAAGACGACAACGAAAATGCGAAAATGACTGACATTCTTCCTCATTTGCGGATGCGCGTGCGTTGTCAGGTATTGGATGATCTGTGCGCCACAAAGGCAATGAATAAGATTTGCGAGCCGCGTGCAGTGGAAGAAGAAGGAAGGGAAGGGTGCTTCGAACCTGATCTGCAGTTATTCCGTCAGATAAAGCCTTTCTGACGCTGTCCCGGTTTACGCTGCCGACGACAAGGTTGGGAAATCTGGATTTCAAGGTGACGAACAGGTTCAAGACGGCCGTCTGCAGTGGATTGTCTGATGAACAGAAGTGGCAGTTAGATCCAAGTCGGTCTGTCGGGTTTTCGGGCGCGTATATTCGAGCCCTCAGTTTGACTATGCGGAACAACTGACCGGTGTAGGCGTAGAGCCGATAGTTTGTCTCGAGAATGATGTACCCTTGGGCTTGGGCTCCGCTGCCAGCAGTCCCGGTCGCTGTCGGGAGGGGCGGCAGCGACGACGTCAGCGTCGTGGCTAATCGCGTTGGATAAAATCTGCGCGAAGTCGCCTATTGACACCACAAATACAGCGATCCCGAGCATTATTTGTCAGGCAGATCGTGAAAGCTAAAATTTCGCCAGACCTTTCGTTGCCAGATGAGGCCATAGTCACGCAAATCTTCTAGCATGGCGTTCTGCGTCTCGCCTAAGCTCTCGGTCGAGTAGTCCTTCATAAGCTCAATTAGCACGGGATAACGTTTTGCGAAAGAGCGAGAACACGAACACGGCCGAGCTCCATTGTAGATAACATGAGGAGGAATTCGAGGACTTCGACGAGATCCATCTGACGCTCCTATACATGGAAGTCAAAAGTCTGACGCCGCTGCCAAAGCATTTAAACGTGATTTTCGACGAACCTCCGCAAGATGCAGATACTGGAGGAGAAGCTCCCAGAGCTGCGCATGGGGGGAGTGCAGCAGAAATTGGAAGCCCAGCGACGTAATTTGCATGGCACCTCTGGGAGGAAGAGATGGGTTGTTCGGAGATGACTCTTCGTAAATAAATTATGCCGTTTATACACACCCGCGTCCCGCTGCCATCAACCCACTGCGCCCTAGAAGGAACAGCACACCTTGTGACGGTTTCGCCGACGCCTGGCCCGTACCAGAAGAGACCATATAGTGCAAGATGGTCTGCGAAGATCTTTGAGGGGGGCTTTCGACATCCGAGATACAGAGTGGAATACCTCCCACCGCTCAACGGCATAAGCATCGAGCATGTCAAGTGTCACGGCCGCCTTGTCATCCTTTTCCGCAGGGACACCGAAACTCCGATGGATACCTCTTGAGGTAGGAGAATCGTCAGTAATTTTGAGAGATTGCACTGAAGACGGGGACCAACCCTCCAGTGATAGCCTGCCGAAAGCTCGCTTTGAATGTCGGGTTCAAACCGAGCTTGGCGTCAGATCTGGTGGTGATATGCAACCGTGCAAGCATCGATAAAGCGCCTTCATAGGTCCTTAGAGTAGGGATGAGAGGCATGAGAAGAATTTCATAACTCGGAAGATGTGTTGGATACTTTTTCGCTTCACGATTCACCCAGGCAGCCAGCGTGGACGTCTGAATGGGGGATTCAAGCCAAAGGAGATTCATGACAATCTGTCGCTCCAAAGGCGCGAGCAATCTGCATAAGGACATGAAAAATGGTTACACGGCGCACTGGCAGTGGAATGGAAACTCACGAACCTGAAAATTGAAAGACATGATGAAGGACGTGCGTAAAGTCTGTTCAGCGATCCCAGAGACTGCTGTTGAACGAACGGAAGCAATTTGTGTGTCGTGGGTGTCGAGTGCGTCGAGGAGCTCGAACGGTTGCTCATTGTGAGTGTTCACAGCGGTCACTGTGAAGAAATGGTGCCAATGGTGTCAAAACGCCAACGACCGAGATTTGCAACTATCCTCCAACGACGGTCTCGCAAGTCGAATGTGATATTGTGTCTGCTTTGAACTCTTCAAGCTCCAATGTCAAGATATGTTTCCGAGATGTAATGGTTGGACTTTGAGGCCTGAGGATGCTTTGGGCCGGGTGGAAGAGAAATTTGTCAAGATACAGATTTGGTATCAGGTTTCCCGTCAAAAGATTCAGCAGAGGAGTTATGCTGTCCTGTTTCGTCGAACTCGCTTGCGATGTTGTCGTGAATCTTGAGTGTCTTGAGTCAAGTCACGTCCTTCGTCTACCAGTACGTGTACGCGTCGCGGTGACGCGGCCACGCCTCCAACGCTCTTGACCTTGACCATCACCTCCGATTTTTGGTTCCGACGCTATACATTTGAATTCTGGTCAATTTACTTCGTATCGAGATGCCAGGCTTGTCTATCCACAAGGCGGCGGAGAACAGTGAGCACAAAGCGCGTCCAGCCGTAGAAGTCCGGCTACTGACAGCGTCACGCGAATGACCATCCTTAGAGCAGCTCTCCCTAGTTATCGCTCTGGTCGAAGAGAATCCTGATTGCGTGAAAGCTACAGATGATGTGTGTACAAGTGCCCATTCCAACTTGAATCTCTTTTCTCATCTTCATTTCGTTAAGGATGGTCGGACTGCGTTGCATTGGGCTGCAACAGTAGGAGCCGCAGACATAGTTGCATATCTTCTGGAGCATGGTGCGGACAAAGACGTCCAGGATTCAATGAACTGGACACCACTTCACTGTGCATGTGTGTCGTACTTTTTTCCTGCCACTATTCGCTGAATTAATGCTGACGCTGCTAAGAAGCAAGCGCTGGGCACGACGGAGTCGTAAGCGAATTACTTGGTGCCGGAGCAGATCCAAAGAAAACAAACGATAAAGGCCTAACTCCGCTGTATGATCATCTCCCTTTGAATAATCACATCTGACCCCAAATCTGACCTGTCGATCGAATTAGACACTACGCCGCCTCGAAGACACATATCCAGGCGAGCACGAGCTATTTGTTTACGTCTTGTAAATCTGGTGATTGACAGTATCGACAAGATTGGCGCGATGTTGCTAGAACGGGGTGCCGATGTACGTCCTCTTACGGAATCCCAATTCGTTCCGTTTCATTGATTATATTCTACTGTATCAGCGGAACGCCAAAGACAAGGCTGGACAGACACCTCTGTGAGCATCCGTTAGGTCTGAAGATCCGCATGTACTAACGACATCTCTCGAAAGACATCGCGCGGCGACGACCGGATCCGTTGGCTTCATCGACCTCCTAGTAAATGTACCGGATGGATCCCCTAAACTAAGGCTCAACGGTGGAGATCGAGTCGGTGAGCGAATCATTCGCTTTGCCCGCTTGTAGATAGATGTTCATGCGAAGTCTGTCAGGCAATACCCCGCTCCATCTTGCGCTAGAATCTGGTCACGCGGAGGCTGCTGTGAAGCTGATTATGGCTGGTGCCGACCGAGAAAGGGTACGAGTTTTCTTTTGGCATATGGTCAGCTAACGTCGCTAATTCCGTTTCTCAGACTAATTCTGACGGCGAAACACCCGAGCAGTTACAAGGCGTGGGTGGACAGGAACAGCGAAACGTCCTTGTTTACATACGGGAAAAGTGTGGGCCCCCTCCATCGTGACTGAGGTCTATCGAAACTCGTTTTGTATAAGTATGAGCCTGAACGTAAGGCATCATGCCATTCATAAATTTTGAGCCTCGGAGCTGTGTGAAAGAGAAGATGAGGTAAAAGTTTCATCGTACCTCGTACATGTAGTGTCAACGGCTAAAATAGGAATTTCCTTAGATATCTATCATTGAATGAATGCTCCGAACTCGGGTCTTAATCTCTTCCAGGGGCTGCGTCACCATCTCGATTCGCGATCTTCTCTGGGAGGGGCGATGCACTGCAACGTGAGCTCCGCTCGATGTGCTGCACCACCCTCCGAAGTGTTACTACGATCTCGATGAGACCGCAACTAAATCTCCGCCTTTACCGATGAAATTCGCTATACGAGGTTCTACAATACTCAATGAATGAAAATGAATAGGCATCCTCTTAAAAATCGATACACAATCATTCTGGTTTCTCTCGCATTCGCTGCATCCGATGGTTATAGCGCAAACTACGTATTGTAACAAGTACCGACCTCCGAGTCCGAGCTTGAACTTGTACATCGAATTTTCGGGTAAGCATCGTATGAGTATAGTGTAGACGTTGCCTCGCATTTCGTAACGCTTGCATCTATCTTTCGATAATATTGAATTGAGATTCTCCTAAATCTTCTAAAATAGGAAGGTCTCCTTCCAAATTAGGTCGTAGCGTTTCTTGTTGTTTGCTAGGCTCGGATCCAGCCGTTCCCATTCAAACTCCGCTGCGCACGTTAGGGAACGGCTGGTCGCCCCGGTCGCGCGTTTGGCAGGCCCCGCCAAAGTCGTCGAGGGACTTAGAAAAATCTGGCCTCAACACCTTCAACTTTCGAGTTTCTACACGCCTATCTAAGTAGTGACTGTTTTGCGCGGAGAATCGAATAGCACCAATGCTAAAAGAAAAAAATTTTGAGCCTCATATGATTGACCTCAGGAATCGACAGGTTGACTTCGACGCGACACCGACAATCGTGCCAACCTCGAATG